>BMAV01025394.1:6027-23311 GCA_019973955.1 Trichonephila inaurata madagascariensis
TTCTATGAAATAACGGATTTCACGCTTTAACGGTAACATATACAATATAAAATAATGTGCCATTTTAAAAACATTTTGGGTAAGAAAATTGACCGGTTAAAGGGTAAAACTGAAAAAGAAAAAAAAAACGTTTGCTTAAATGGCAGTATAATGCGTAAGTAATACCACTACCTTTGTAACCTTTTAGTAATGTTGAATCTGAACTCAAATATTATGGGTGAGAGAAAGAAGATATTCACAATCGAAAGGCAATTTTGTGAAACGTTTTCCCATAAATGGTCACATGATTTCAGTCTTGCGTGCGACTGAAGGTCAAAAAGAAAACACTAATCCCTGGACAAAAGCTTAATGGAGACAGACATTCGCATTTTATTCTGTGAGCGAAAAAGGTTGTTAGCTCCAAGGATACGTGTTCAGTATTGAAAAATGCCGGAGGTGAAGGGAAAATTAAAAGCAAAAAAAAAAGGCTGTAATTTAAAAGGTTTAGTTTAATTACATTTCTAATCGGATCACACGTTTCTAAGAATACAACTTTTTTCTTCAAGGCCAAGAACTTCTTCATGAAATATTTGGAAATAAGTTCTAACGTAATACTTTGAAGAATCTTTAAGAAATAAGATCATATTTTTTTAACAAATAATTATCAAGTTTACAAGTGTATTAACATTTTTAACACAAAATATACACATCAGCAGATCAACCACTGGAATTTATAAGAACTTTTTTCAAGTAAAGAATTTTCTGCATCGATATACGTTGCTTATTAATAAAAAATAAAAATTAAATTTTCTTTTAATACTATGGAGGAATTGAAATAACATTCCCATAAAAATAAATTATTTTCAACAATACAACTTTTTAATACAAAGCATTAACCGTCCTCTTCGCTGTGTTTTACTGTGGGCTGCGGTAGCCAAGTGGTCAAGGTAACGGACTCGTGACCAGTATGTCATGAGTTTGAGCCTAGTACATCTTAAGACCCCCCCCCCGTGTAGGGGGCGATGCATATTAAATCTGCCAAGATTCAGATGTCCTCCCGTTGGTGTGGTGTAGTAGTTAGGAGAGGGGGATGCCAGCTCAGGTGTCGTCCTCGTCACTTAACTATGATTCAAAATGACGAGGTCCGTCACCAAAAGCCCTCGTGTAGCTGAATAGTGCAACATTAATATTTACTCACTCACTCACTGGGTTTTACATTCTATACATTGTATGACTGTATTTCTTTTTAGTTATTTTTCATATAAGTAGTCCTATCATTAAGGGGTTTTAATGTATTCAAAAATATTTCTGTAGATTTCACCTTGGATAAAAAGAACAGGATTTGAATTTCTAAAAGGGAAATATATAAATACTCTTCCGTAACTTTCCTTTCGGATTCGATTTCTGCTCATTCCCTTTTTAACGGATCTGTATTCAAAAGAAGGAAAATGTCCGACAAATTTCAATTTTTTAATATTAATAGTTTAAAAACGGAATTTTATTTTATCTGTAACACCTGTAACACCCCTGTCAGACTCTTTGGGAATCAATTTCCACAAAACCCATTCTTAGCGGTTCTCTACTCAAGGAAAGGAACACATTTCCCGAATTTCAAGTGTAGAAGCAATAGTTCTAAAACAGGGATTTTTTTAAAGCCCCCACAACCTCCTAGGGGTTGATTTCTGTAAAACCCTTTCTTAGCAGATCTCCACTCAACAAAAGAAATAGGTCTGCCAAATTTTATATCTGTAGGTCCAATAGTTCTGGAGATATCGTAATGAGTGAGTTAGTGAGTGCGTGTGAATCTCTTTTCTTTTTTATATTTTATTCAATAAATTATATTAATTTTACAATTGTTCTCAGAAATTATTGGTTACCTTGAATTTCAACTTCTATAGCGTTCTAGTACAATAAAGCTTAGTATTTCTCAATGAAAGTATCCTGAAAGTTTTTTAATAAAAAATACAACTTTTTTTAAATAACATGTATTTCTGTTCTTAACAATATTAAAAGTATTTTGAATCCAAAGAAAAATTTATTTTTCAAAAAATCAAAAAGTTACTAAAAAATTATTTCACAAAAGAGGAAAAACTTTAAAAAAAATAATGCTACAAAAAAACCCAGAAAATATTTTGATAATTTGGCTCTTAAAAGGATATTCTAATATTTTCGCAACAGTTCCTAAATATCTCAACACATAATTAACTTTTTTTTAAATAATTTCTGTAATGATGCTTCTCTATTCATCGATGATTCTTATTTTTAATGTATCCTCTCTTGTTGATCCTCTCCTTCAGCTCTTTCCATATGGCTTGAACCATTTAATGGAAAGATACTTTTAGAACAACTGCAGAGTCACAGTTGCAGAAAATACAGAGGCGAACTTTCAAAGCCGTGTGCTAAGGATCATTATTTTGATTTTTTTTAAAGTTGTTTCTGATATGCAAATTTTTGACAAACAATTGAAAATTATTTAAAATATTTAAATGAATAGAATGAACCAATATGCCATCAAAATAAAGGCCAAATTATCTAGTCCTGATAATGATATGTCCCCACATACGGATAATTTTTTCTTGGGATAAAGTTCCTCAATTTTTTTTCTCTACTTTTATTTCAAAATATATTTATCTCTCTCTCTCTTTCGTTTTACTGAACATAATATAATTTTGTAATACATTTTTTTATTTACATACCACACTTCTTATAAAAATATTTCTTGAATATGAAAAATAGTTAATGTATATATGTAAAGTAATGAACAAAACATAATTAACCAGTTTTTTAATGAAATAGCTGCTTATTATCTTTGAAAAATATAATTAAACTTATAATCTTTAATTTTGTTTTTTTAAAAAAAACGTAGTTTTAAATGTTAAAAAAAATAATAGACACTTTTATCAATTTCATTTGTCATGTTTTACGTTTATTTTATCAATGCACTTATGAGTGTTAGCATTTTTGATTTTGAAATATATGCACTATTTCTTAAAACTGCAATCGAAAAATCAATTTCTTTTTTAAAGTGTATATGATGTGCTGGTACCCTTAAAAATTTAAAAATGTAGGCAATTTATTAAACACTGTGTCCTATAAATATTTAATAATCCTATATAAGTGTATACATAATCAGCTATTAAAACAGTTTCTTATGTAAACACTTATTTTGCATACTATGGAACAGGGTCCTCACCCCTCACTTTGGAAGATGTGCTTTAAATATAATATTTAATGCACAGGCAAATGGTTCTATTCACAATTTTGAAATTTTGGCATTACAGGGGGATGAGAGACGAGCTCTCCTTAAATCCCATCAAATTCTGTTTTTTTTTTTTTTTTTTTTTTTTTTGCCCATTATTTTTGGTTTAAATGATTTGTTAACGGTGAAATGATTCAAGATATTTGGTATACATATTGTCATGAATATCAATACATTCTCTTGTACTATCATGTCTTCCATGGCACTTTACCGTTTGCCCTGAAAGTGCTGATATTGAGAAGAGAAGGTAAAATTTACAAAAGTAGAGAAAGCCCGTGCAACGCCGAACCATGCAGCTGGTTTTATATATATAAGCCCATTTAAGCGAAAAACATTAAATTTACTCTCATCTGCTAACACCGTGTGGTTTTATAAAATATTGGCTTATTTGTTGGCGAAGTAAAATCTGAGATATCTGTTCCTTTTTTCCTCATAAATATTTTTCTTCTCTCAGAACAGCCATTTATACCAGTTGATCTCAGTACTTGTTATAAGAAACTGAAGAGCGAGATTGTTGATTAAATTCTACAGAGATTAAAAATTCTGTATTTTTGACGATAAATCTGTCATCACACTGAATTAGTTTTTACAGACGGCTTCTTCTAATCTTATTTTCGATTGGACTCTAATTTTCTGAGCTTTTTATCTTGCGGAAAACAGTCAAATGGGATAAATTTAGTAAGCAATATTTTGAAGTGATATACTACTTTAATGATAAAAAATAATAAATTTTCCAACTTTTTCTTTACGAATACAAGCCATTTTTAATATTAAAGAGTTAACAATTAAAATAAGCAAGTGAAAATCAACCAAACGATATTTTAAGAGCCACCATAATATGAAAAAAGAAAGAAATGGCAGGAACGATAATATTATTGAAGAATTTATTTCAAATGTTTAGTCATATATTAATTTTGTGACACCTCTTTTAGCCGTCTGCTTGTATTTTCATTTTTATTAAAGGATGAACTAATATTTTTTCTAAAAACATTACATTAAATTTTAGCATTTTGAATAAAACGTAAATAATGTGATTAAAATGCAGTTTCCTTTCGAATTTGTTTCTAATTAACTAACTAGGTTTTCCACTTTTCTATCTTTCATTCATATTTATTCTTTATTTGTTTTATTTTTTCCAATTCAAAACTTTTGTATGATATTAATGTACATAAAATTTGTAAAAAATTTATATTAATGCTAGGAATTTTAATTTTATTAGTTTGATGTTATTAAGTATGGAACTGCTTCAACGAATTGGTGTTCGCTTTGTAGCAAACTTTCGCACTTGTTGGTGTGAGGGTTCATAGAACGAAGAACCCTCACATCATCTTCAAAAATCAATAAACTTTTATTTACTACTAAACTAAACTCAGTAGTGCAACAGCCCATGAGGGCCAAGACCTACTGTGCCCATCTCAGTTTTCGTGACCTTGCACGCTGAGGTGCATGAGCAGATGTTCCAGTCAGGTAGTCAGTCTGATGTGAAAACCCCCAGTGTTTAGTTTCCAAGCAAGCTTGGTACTAATTTATCAAACCACTGAAGGGATGAAAGGCTGAGTCTACCTTGCCCAGCCCGGAATTTTATTTACTACAGAAGTAAAAATGCTATATACAGTGAAATAGGTTTAACGCGAAAACGCTTACGATGAAATATCGTTTAACACGAAGTAATACAATGGTCCCGACAACTACTATGTATCTCATGTACTTTTTTCTTTTAAAACGAAACGTAAATCACTTAACACGAAAAGATTTCCCTTCTGGGAATGAACAAAATACGGAAAACACCAGCCGGATTGGACTATCCTATCGTATTATTGGAAGAATTCATTGAAGTTGATCATGATAATGTGTTTGCAGCCCTAGTTATGGCAGACAAAGAGATTTGGAGTCTGATCAAAGCTAAAAAAAAGTACCATTGATGCAGATTCCGATGATGAAAATGAAATGAATAATGCAGTTCCTGTTCCCACATCATCCGAAATGAGGGACGTCATGAAAAGTATGTGTAGTTACTTAGACGCACATTCTAATAGTGAAATGAATAACAAATGGACGACATCAAACAATTTGATGCTAAAAAAAGCAATACATAGAAATAAATCAGATTATTTTCCAAAAACTCAATGCATGTTTTGTTCTTTCAAAAATTTGAAAAATTTGTATTACTTATCTATGTAAATAAAATAAACTTAAATAAACTTAATTTTGTTGATAGATGGTTTTTTGTTGAAATATCCTTTAACACGAAAAAATATTTCAGTCCCTTCAATTTCATGTAAAGCGATGCTCAATGTAGTAATATTCACTATAAGGCCTTTCTTTAACCTATTCTAAATATTTATGAGAAAAGATGCTGAGATTTCGTGAACACGAAACATGATGTTCTTAACCCATTTTCCTGATACACTAATGATTCAAGTATAAATTGTATAATTTAATCTAAAATAAACACTTCCAACTGCTATCTTCCTCCGCGAATTCAATTCACTTAACTTACAGCAATTCTAATATGTGAATAAGTCACGGTTCGTTTGCAGAAAGAGGGTTTCAAATCCAACAGATTTTTAATTAGGGGCGTAGCTACCACCGTATCAATGATAAGGAGCCCCCAAGCTGCACGGGGCCCAACATGTGTAACTATATTCCCACTAACAGGGTTCTCATATCTAAAAATGGGCCCCGAAGGAATTTTGATACAGGGCTCCCTCAGAAATAGCTACGCCAGTGACATTAACAGAAGAATGCAAAGAGACTTCGACACAACTTAATTATCTTGAAGTGTTAATTGGCGTAATTAGATTACATAATTAAGTCAAACAGGTTAAACTTGAAGTCTAACACATGCTTCAATACCTAAGCGAAACCCATTTTTCTTCAATTCCTACTATTAGCTCACACACTCTCTATATATATTTATTTATATTGGTGGAATGTTCAATCGTTAATAAAATACATTTTAAAGCGCTCAGTTGAGCTGAAAGGTTACATACATGATTATTTTGGATGACAATACAGTATAATTTACTTATAATTAATAAAAATTAATTGATTAAAACTAATTATTCAAAGAATTACAAATACAGCCACGTTGGCATCATTTTTGACGATTTAGCGACCCTTTTGGCGACGTATCAAAACATGAAAAGGTTTTTTTCTCACATTTTAAAGCACTCGTTTGAGCTGCAATTTTCTATACACTATTGTTTGGGGTAAAAATACGATTTTAATTATAATTAATTCAAATTAATTGACTGAAACTAATTATTTAAAGAATTACAGATGCAGTCCCGTTGGTTTCCTTTTTAGAGACTTGGGTCAAAACTTTAAAAAGATTTTTTTTTCTCACGTCTTAAAGAGCATTTATTTGAATTGAAATTTAATAGACACGATTGTTTTGGATGACAATACGATACTTTAATGATAATTAGTAAAAATTAATCACCACGTAATGTTGTGATTCTTTCCTATGTATATACATATTTATATTAATTGTAACTATTTAATAAAAAGTAGCTAAAATAAAATTTTTCTTTGTTGATCTAAGTAGGAATTGACTTAAAATTTTTTTTTATATTACTTGTTTTAAAATTTTTTTTATAAACACAACTCTATTTCGATGACAGAGCAATGTAAAATATGAACAATAATAATTTTTTTCCCCTGATCCTTCACTGTCTCTTCATTTGTGACCACAGTAGCCTAATGGTTGAGTTCAAGCCTAATTCTCCTGAAGACCACAGGGGATCAATTTTCTTCTGCGGTGTGATAGTTTGGAAAAGGGGGTGCCATCTCTTGTGTCATTCTCGTCGTGTTGTTTCATAGTGGAGCGTTAATATTGTTGCATATTTGCCTGGGTGTGAAGCAGTCGACGACTCCAATTAATTGAATAAATAAAAATTTATTAATGGACAAAGTGCGACATGGTCGATCTTCGTTGATCATATCGTGGGGTTTCAGCGTAAGTTAGAGAGGTGTGGGATTCTCGATATTTAGAATTCTTAAAATATGACTTTTATTAAGAATTTAACTTAAATTACTTATATATCGAACAAACTTATATTAAGTGAGAATAAACCAAAACACGTAGCCGTAATTAACACAGATCGCGCAATTAGATCACTTATCTATATAATTATATTATATCCGCCTACTCTCTCACACACACACACAATCCTAATAATATATTCGCATTCAGAATATGATCTTCCTACCTTGGTTTCTACGCAACGTCCAATCCTCTTCAGATATTCCTCTAAGCTGCCGTACAATGGTATGAACCTTGGATGAATAGCGAGATTTTTGTGATTCTTAGGTAAGCCGTCAATTTACACTTCTATCTTCTCTGAACTGAATTTTCTCTAAATTGCCATCTATCCTTCGTTTCACTTCTTGGATTTGGGTTGGAAAAGATTTGCCATTAATCGTGGCTGTCAAAGAACACAGAGGTTATGTTAGAGAAAGGACGCGTGAGCCGTCACAAAAGGACGAGCGAATAACTGCACGAATACATACAGAAATATTGAAATAGATTACTTACAGTAATGAAAAAACGCGCTCGTTATAAACAAGCTTTTCAGCGCTCCAGGAACGGCTCTCTCAAGTTCTTATATTTTATCGCAGATAACACACTAGAAATTCTCATCTTCATTGACTGACATCTGAACTAAGAGATTCCTTATATAGTCCAACGGAGATTTCCAGAGGGTGCTATTCAAGAGACTTCTCATTGGTTCCTTGGCGATATCAATATTTGCCAAATTTGTCACCTATTTTGACGCCGATCGGGAAACCCTGTGCTTACATCTTCCAAGGTTGCTACACTCTTATTCAAGTTCATGCTGCGAAGCAGGCTTTTCTGTAAAACTCAATGTGACTGCGGTAGCCGAGTGGTATAGGTATCGGATCGTGGATTGACTTGTCTCGAGTTCGAGCCCAGTACCACTACCCGCCGTGTAGGGCAGCGATGCACGTTAAATCTATCGAGAGCTGAAACGTCCTCCCGTTGGTGTGGTGTGGTAGTTAGGAGAGGGGGTGCCAGCTCAGCTGTCATCCACGTCACTTGACCATGGTTCAAAATTACGTTGTCCGTTGCCAAAAGCCCTCGTGTAGCTGAACAGTGCGACGTTAATATTCAATCAATCAATCTGTAAAACTCAATTTTCCATAAGGAGAGTGCTATCGAGGGGAAAACAACATACAGGGAGTGTTTCAATAAGCACATTCACACACTGTCTCTTCACTTGCATCTTTTCTACATCGTTGAAATTCTTGTTTACTTTTAAACTGGCCAGAAAAAAATGTACTAATAAGGGATTTTTTCATAAATACATAAATAATTTCTTTCTGAAAATAACTGCATTCAGAATATTTTCAAACCAGACTGGTTAATATTCACACACGGTAATTTCACTTAGTCTTGCCTTTAAACCTGAATCTGTTATTGGTGAGTGTTTCGGATCATTTGTAATGATGTTTATAATTGAAAATATTGCAAAAAGGCTGCTGAATTTTTAACGAAGTGTGTATAACATGCCTCTGCACTGACCGAACCTCACAAATATTCATTCTAGTCCAGTGATATTCAACCTGCGGCTCTCCAACCTTTTTTGAGTGGTCCGGTCATGACTCACTGCAATAAGAAATTAAATTATTGAAGAACAATGTACGTAAAATTTACCAGGAAATTCTGTCAATCAAGCAATTAAATGTATCAATTGTTTTTTTAATAGTAGAATGTAAGCAAGAGATTTGGTCATAGATGAAAGAAAATAGAAATTATCCCATTAATCAGTAAAAATTCATAAAAAAAATATTTTTGGACGTGTGTTAGATAGAAAAGTTAATATAGTATTAAAACAAGTAATACATAAAAAAATTTTAAGTCAATTCCTACTTAGATCAACAAAGAAAATTCTTATTTTAGCAACTTTTTATTAATAGTTACAATTAATATAAATATGTATATACGTAGGAAAGAATCACAGCATTAAGTGTAATTAATTTTTATTAATAATCATAAAAGTATCGTATTGTCATCCAAAACAATCGTGTGTTTAAAATTTCAGTTCAATTGAATACTTTAAAACGTGAGAAAAAAACCTTTTTATAAGTTTTCACACACAAGTCGCCGAAAATGATGCCAACGTGGCTATATTTGTAATTCTTTAAATAATTAGTTTTAATCAATTAATTTTTAATAATTATAATTAAATTATATTGTATTGTCATCCAAAATGATCATGTATATAAAATTTCAGCTCAATGGAGCGCTTTAAAATGTATTTTATGAACGATTGAAAATTGCACCAAGATAAATAAATATAGAAAGAGTGTGAGCTAATACTTATAATTGAATAAAAGCCAAAAACGAGATTTAATATTTTGATCAATTTTGTTTGTCAATGTTGCTTTGGTTTTATAGTCTGCTTTTTCCACTTTCCGCATGTTGCGGAGAGCGTGAAATATCTGTCATGTGTATGTGGCCAAAAAAGGTTGAGTACCCCTGTTCTAGTCCGTTAGTTTGACATGCATGACTTAGGAATTAGAGAATGTGAAAACTAATTTTTTCACATTGTATTAAAATGTTTTGTGGCTGCGGTAGCCTAGAGGCCAAGGTCACGTACTCGTGGCCGGAGTGTAATGAGCTTGATTCCTGGAGCCACTAAAGAACCACTGTGTAGAGGGACTGATTCGCATTAAATCTGCCGAGCTCAAAGTCCTTCCATTGGCCTGATGAGGTTGTTTTGGAAAGGATGTGGCAGCTCAGGTCTCCTTCTCGTCACTGGACCGCGGTACCAAGGGTCGTTGCCATTAGCACTCTTGTTACTTCAAGTGTTATGTTAATAATCTCTCACTCACTGAAAGTTTTCTTTCCAGTACGTATAGTCATGCTTTTTTTCTTTTCATTATTAGAACCATTTTAAAATAATTCCCAGTTCCCCCACCCCTCAAAAAATGTAAGCACTAATATGAATAGATTAAAATCGATCAAGTACTTAAATTTAATTTTCAGTAAGCACTTTCAAGTTAAAATTCTTATAATTACAATATAATTATAAGGCATAGTCTTAAATTTAAATCGAATAAACAGCCTTTTAAAAAGAAAAGCTTATTTCTAAAAAGCGAGAAATCTGCCTGAAAATAGCCGAAATTTACACACACGAAAATTCTATAATTTAGATTATACTAAGAAATTCTTTAAGCGAACTTTAAATTGAATCAACTATGAATTCTTTGACTCAATGCTTTTAATTAAATAGATAAACACAAAAATATTTGAATAACTCTATAAATAAAAGGAATTTTTTTTTTATCAATTATAGAGGCTTTAATCTCATTTAGGGTTATTTAATAGGTTGAAAACTTTTAGTTCATTCTTTTTTTCGTTAAAATAGAGGAAAATTTATTTTCTTCCAATTTAAACTATAATAAATAAATTTTTCTTCGCATTTAACTTACCAATGAGAGTCAACATAATTGTAAATATAGGATAAATTATCGCGGCTTTTGATTCATTTATAGAAGTGGGACGATAATTAAAAAAAAAAAAACATTTGCAATAGTGGTATTGTTAGCTGGTGGCAATTCTTAATTAATTTAAGTGCTTTTCATTAGATAGATCGAATTTTAAAAAGTATTTACTGACTTTGTGTTTGGATAAAAAGAGAATTTGTAGACCACAACTTGACAATACCCTTCTTTTCATTGTTTGCTGAGTTAAATGACCCCTAGTCAAATATGTCCGTCAGGCAAAGCTGATTTACATCAGTTTACCTACATAGCAGCAAACGATTTTATACACAAAAAAAAGCTTCTGCGATAACGGTCAAAAAGGAGGAGAATGATAAATAAAATAAAAAAGCAAACGATGATATCACCAAACGATTTTATTACGATCGTTTGCGATGGACGCGGAAACATCGCCCTACGCACGCACACCTGTTCTGTTCCGAAAGAGGGGCGGGGGAACGTCGCCGGGGTGATCGACCGGAATCGATCATGTTTTCCTAGAATATATTTTCTCCCGTGTTTATTCCCGGGCGGGAGTTTCGGGAAAACGGGCGTCATTGCACTGTGGGGTGCACTCGGGATGGGAGGCAGCTCCACTCAGGAACATCCATGGGGAGTGAACCGATCCACGCCAACACTGTAAGCGTGCCCATCGCATGGTGAGTCTTCTTCGGAACTTTAGTTCTGCTTATAGCATTCTGATAAAGATATAAGCAAACGGATAAATTCGTTGACAATGACTTCAGTTGTCTTATTAATAAATAAATAAATAATAATAATAAAGGGAAAAAATTGTTTTAAGCTAGTTTCAAAAATCACTTTTACACTCTTGTTAGTCACTTGTTTTCCTTAGTATATTTAAAGTGTCCAAAACATTAATGTAGTTAGAATGTCAAACGAGAATAAAAATTATTTTGCTGTTTAGTGTTATTAAGCGGTATATATTTGCTCATATTATTTCAAAAATATGACTGTTAATCTTCTTGGCCAAGTAATCTTTCTCAACACGACACAAATAATAAATTTTCTCGAATGGTGTCTTTTCCCCCAATTTTTTATACATTAGTTATGAAAATACGTTAAATTTTCAGATTGAATATTAATTCTTTTCATTTTAATTGTCATCTGAATTAAAATAAATATATATAATTGCTTTAAGAATATTATTACAATAAAAAAAATTTTACTTACTTGCAGTTCTTTTGGCAAAAAATAAAGAAGAATGACATATTTTCAAAAGATTCTCCTCTCTTATGGAAAATGTTACTATAATAATATTTCACCTATATATAGCTAAAACTACTGTACGAAGTATAATTTTTGAATAATTTCTATTTTGAAGTGGATTTATTCATGTTTTAATATATCGTAGTAGAGAAATTTTATAAGAAAAACTACTAGCTATTATTTTAATTGATGGTATTTCTGATAATAATGTGAATTTTTCAAAAGTCCTACTTCAGGCTCTGTACAGCAGTCTCAGCAATGTATATAGGCAAAATATTATTACTCTATAAAAACATTCTCCATAAAAGGAGAATGTTTTGTGAAAATATGTCATTCTTTTTTTTAATTTTTTGCAGAAAAATTGCATTAAAATAATTTTTTATTGTAGTAATTTTCTCAAAGCAGTTTCATATGCATATCCTAGTTCAGGTGACTTTAAATATCATATTCATTATTTTGAAAAATCTTGGTTCCGAATGTAGTTGGGTGAGTGAGTGAGTGAATAACAACGTCGCACCATTCAGCTACTCGAGGGCTTTTGGCGACTGACCTTGTGATTGAGTAAGTGACGAGGACGATACCTGAGCAGGCTCCCCCCTCTTCTAACATCCATACCACACCAATGGGAGGACGTTTCATCCTCGATATATTTAACGTGCATCGGCCCCTCATCAGTGGTACTGGGCTGGCCACGAGTTCGTAACTTTGACCACTAGGCTACCACAGCTACCGAATGTAGTCGGCTAACTTAAGTTGTAAACTAAAAGATAACATCGTGAACCTTATGACTTTTGATATTAACTTTTTGATTTTGATCTGGACATCTTATCAATTTCCTTGAGGCCGCGGTAGCCGAGTGGTATAGGTATCGGGTCATGGCTGGCTTTGTCACGAGTTCGAGCCCAGTAACACTAAAGACAGGCCTTGTAGGGCAGCGATGCACGCTAAATCTGTCGAGAGCTGAAACATCCTCCCGTTGGTGTGGTAGTTAGGAGAGGGGGGTGTCCGCTCAGGTGTCGTCCACGTCACTTGACCATGGTTCAAAAAACACGTGGTCCGTCACCAAAAGCCCTCGTGTAGCTGATCAGTGCGACGTTAATATTCACTCACTCACTTATGAATTCCTTTTTTCGGAGAGTGCAAATTGTTTTATAAATTTAAAAGAATTACATTGGCATATCACATCAGTTATTCATTGTTCTTTCTAATTCAAAATTTCCTCTCTTAAATCTAATCTAAGCATCACTAATTCTTGTCAAATAATCTTTCCATTTGTTATACGATTATGCATTCGTTTTATTCTTTACGCTACCTGAGGCCGCGGTTGCCTAGTGGTTATGGTCACGAGCTCGTGGCCGGCGTGTCGTGAGTTTGAGTCTTGGTGACACTGAAGACCCACCGTGCAGAGGAGGCCGTTGCACGTTCAATTTGTCGAGGCTCGAAGTCCTACCATTGGTGAAGTGCAGTTGTAAGGAGAGGAGTGTGCCAGCTCAGGTGTCGTCCTCCTCACTTGACCATGGCTCAAAAGGACGAGGTCCGCCTCCAATGGCCTTCGTGTTCCTTTTTCGTGCGCCGTTAATACAACTCTCTCCTTCTGCTTCCTTAATCCAAATATTGTTTAACATAAACTGAAGAGCATTTTGAAGAAATTAATTAGTTGTTGAGATGGTCAGTTTCATAGATAAGTTCGTGAATACACAGATGTGGAGTAATTTCTCGTCGTCTAACATGGGGAATGCTATTTATTTAAAAATGTCTTGCAACATATGTTTTTTTAGCTATGCCAATGATAAATACCAAGGATTCTCTATATTGATGTAAATATACAAAGCGAATAGAGCTAACGCTTTATTATTATTTTTACAATTACTCTGAATGCAGATCTATTTTTTTTACAGAATGCCATATTGTAATTATAATAATTAATTTTAAAATATTTACACAAAAGCATGGTATGTAAGAAATGTTTGACGAGTGTAAAACTTCATATTACTTCTAATAACAAACATATGTCAAATACCTTCATTAAACACACATAATGTTAAAATATTTAATATCAGTTATAGATCACACAAAATGAGGATTGTTTTTTAATAAAGGATAAGTTAATAAATTTTCTAAAAAAAAACTCTAGTTTTGAATATAGTGAAAAATGTAATGTCTATGCAAAAATATTAAAAAAATTACAAAATTTTTTTTGTAATATTCCAATGATTAAGACGCAGCTGAATTAAAAATTAATTTTTTACGATCGCGATTCTTTGATATATTAATAATTAGAATATATTTTTAAAAGGACGCAATTCGATTTTTTTAAAAAATCTTTCAATTAATGTTTAAAAAATATTTTTTTATGCATGTAATTTATATATATATAGCGAAAATCCTTTAACATGAGTGGACTGCAACATTTCTTCGTGTTAAAAGATTTTCGTGTTGAAAAAAAAAAAAAAAAAAACCATATATTTCACAAAGTTAAGTTTATAAGAATATATTTTATTTACATAGATGTGTGTAAATATGCATGCATTTATTAAAAATCAATGAAACAAAAACATTCACAAGAACTTAATGAAATTTAATACAAAATTTTTTTTAAAGTTTTTTGAAAAAGAAAACATTTATTGAGATTTTGGAAAATAATCTGATATTTTTCTTTTTTAGCATCAAATTGTTCACAAATTGTACGATGTCGCCCATTTTTTAATTCACTTCCCCATTGAAATGTGTGTGTCTAAATAATTGTTCATATTTTTCATGATGTCCTTCATTTGGGATGAAGTGTGAACAGGAGTTGCATTATCCATTTCAATTTCGTTGCCGGAATCTCCATCAATGATATTTTTTTAGCTTTTTGTGTCATACTTTGTATATTATTTTATCAAATTGAACTTTTATTTGTGTAAATAATCTTTTCGTGTCTATAGTATCATATAGAATAAAGAAAAATTATACTCTCTGCTACTCAGCAGACTAAGAAAATCCCTCTAGCATTTTTATACAGAAAAACTTTTTTATTTTGACATTTAAAATTACCTACGAATGCTAATAAACAAATTTTATCACATTTTTGATAAATTATTTATATTAATTGGATTCTAATATTCCCCCTCTTCCTCCTCCAAAAAATATTTGAAATTGGAAAACTTTATTTAAAAAATGTTTCGAAATTAATCAAAATATATATTGCAATATTTTCTGATGTAATATTTCAAAAAAAATACGTATTAGAAATTTAGAAAGAGAAACAAAAAAGGTTTGGTCCTGAAGATATAGATAGTCTATTTTTTTTTAATTATTTTCATAGTTTCTATGAAAGTTTGTGTAAAACATTTTATAATAAAAACCTTTAAAATACTTAAGACTCTTAAGGAAACTCAATAATTATGAAATAAAAATTAGTCTTCCGCTTCCCTTAGAATTTTTGTATACGAATATGTGAACAAAGTTTAAAAAAAATTGAACAAACATTCTCTGTCACATTTGAAGCAAAATAAGCTAAAAATGAATTGAAAAAAAATGCTTTTTTGGTATTTAAAATTATATATATAAAATGTAACTAATCACACCACTACTTTAACACGTTTATTATCTCACAAGCAGCTAAAGTGATCACTAAGGTACAAGGCTAAGTTCAAAAAATTGATTTAGTTGCACTTTGGTTGTAAGTGCACAGGGGCGTAGCTACCGCCGTATCAGCCGTATCAATGATACGGGGCCCCAAAATGTGCAAGAATAAATCGTAAAATGTTGAGAGCCCACCAAAAAGGGCCTCCAAAGCATTTTGATACAGGGCCCACTCAGGACTAGTTACGCCAGTGTAAGTGCAGTTTACATAAAAATTTAAAAAATTCTTTTATACCAAAATTATTTATAAAAACTAATAATTTCTATCAATAAAAACAAACTTTTGTCACTTAAAAGTGTAAAATTATTACTCGCATTACATCCATTTTCAAAAGAAAAAAAATTCTAAAATAAGAAACTTCATTGAGCTGATAATAGATGACGCAAAGTGTCAATGTTTGGATTTTTTTTTAAGAAGAAGAAAAACAGTTATCCCAGAGTACCGCATACACAAACATAAATTTTGTTTAGCACTCCATGGTAATATAACCTTGGCCCGTGGGTGATAATCATGGGACATCATGCAAAAGACTTGAGATCCACTTTTAAGGTTCATGGCTGTGAACGTGTTAAATGTTCAAAATGTTCCTGTTTTTTGGGTCGGATATGTTGATTTATGCATGCCTTCTTATTCATAAACATTTTTTCCCCTTTTGTTCTCCAGACTTTCTGTAGCAGCGGTAGTCATGGTGATGATGGTCAATACCTTTGTGGATGGATATTTTAATACAGATACAGCCACTTATGTATGATTTTAATTTTGTTAATAAATTTTGCAACAAGATTTGGATTAATTTTTAATTTAAATAAAATAAATAAAAAAAGAGCATGAGAGTATTATATATAATAATCAGATGTATTTTAAGGTACTTTAAAATTTAGTAATACTATTTCAATCTTTTTATTATTAACTCTTTTTATAATATTTTGAGTCTTCAAATTCTTAATATAAATTGATCCTGAAACTTTACATCAGTTCGGGGGACATTAAATTTAGTTTACATGGTTATTTTCCATATTCCATATACTGTGCTGGACGTGGCTACACATCTACTCCCGGAAGAATTGCAAAGGGCTTGTAAGTGGGATACATAATTCCGGTTGTATTGGAAGGCTGAAAATAACTACAAGACTCCAAGTGGGTAGTAAGCCTACTTATCCAGCTATAAATATGTGTCAAAGATCTCCTTGAGGGGAAATTTTTCTTATATTTTTTTAAAATTCTAATTCCAGGGCCACATTTGGAGGAAGCACGTGCCTTCTGTTCCTGTTGTGTTACATCTGCCAGAAAAAACTCCAAGAACAAGAAGCCCAATCAGACACTCCCTCACAGCAGGTAACTAAACACTCCTGAAAGTAAATTTTTCGTCTCACATCGAAAAGAAAGATATATGTTGAGCAAAGGAGAAGCATTTTTTCGTTGATAAGGCAGCATCAAGTTAGCGGACGGTAACCAAAAAATTCTATTCATTCACAGAAAATTTAAAATGAGCACCTATCAGGGCCGGCTTCAGCAGTTTTGCCACCCTGGACAAAAATGTAAAAATTCCGTCCTCTCTCTCCAAAACCAAAAAATTATAATTAAAAAAGATAAATTGTTCACACAGATACACACCGAAAAAACTTGAGTAATTCTTGCGAACAAAAAGGCAGCATAACAATATTATATATATATATATA
>BMAV01025394.1:28311-46995 GCA_019973955.1 Trichonephila inaurata madagascariensis
ACTAACTTCCATCATCTAGCTCCTAAGCTCTCTCTCTATCGAACCTAAATGTTTAGGCCTAAATATAAGCCTTGATTTACATAAGTCGCATCTTTTTCTTCGGGAGAAAATTTTCAATAGAATAATATTTAAAGAAACATTTTTTCCTCCAAGAAGATTAGTTGGAGGTTCGCGAATAGACCCGTTACAATATGTATTCAGTTACGCAGTTCTTATGAGGTCGCGGTAGCCTAATGATCAAGGTCACGGACTCGTGGCTGGCGTTCGAGCCTTGTACCGATGAAGACCCGGAATGTGAAGGGGGCCGGTGCAAGTTGAATATGTCAAGGCTCAAACTTCCTCCCATTGGTGTAGTATGGTATGGAAGTCAGGAGAGGAGGTGTCAGCTCAGATGTTGTTGTCATAATGGTTCAAAATTACGAGTTCCATCACTCCAGCCCTCGTGCAGCTTTATAGTGCGACGTTAATATAACTCTCACTTTGCTCCACTTTTGCAATCACTTTAGAGCGGTGGTCTTCAAACTGTGTTCCACGGAACCCTGGGGTTCCACAAGGCATACCCGGGGGTTCCACGAGTCACAATAAAAAAATCAAAAAGAAACTTATAAATATGAATGCAAAATAGTTTCAGGTTCTCTATGAAGTTTGTATAAATACTAGAATCTAAATTTCATCCTATTCATTAAAATTGAAAATTTTATTTACATACAATACCTTTATTTTGCATTTTTTTTAAACATATCATAATATAATAAAAGAATACTAAAACGTTTTATCTTTACAATATACTTCCTACTGGATTGTGAATATTCTATTGTTTACTATTTCGGGTTCCACGAGGTAATTTTATACTCGTTAGTTTGCACAATTTCTTGCAAAACTAAATAGTTTTCTAATGGAAAATTTGCCTTTTTTACATTTTTGGGGGAAAAACATACCTATAATGAAGGAGAACAACTTATTAACATATTAACAGATTCAACGTTAAAATCTATAATTTATGCAAGAACAGCTCCTAAATTTTATGTAGCAAATTCATGCAAAATATAGTATTTCTGGCACAACTATAAATATTTTAATGCCATTCAGAACATTGTGTTTAAGGGAAATATATCTCCCAATGTGAGTGGCTACAAAAACAAATTAAATTCAGAATATGTCATGCGATTGCATTTAATCTCAATAGATCTAGACTTGACAGTTTGTGTGAAAAAAAAAAGCAAGCACATATCCCAGTTATTAAATATAATGCATGGGCAGGAGACATTTGGATCACAAATTAATATTGTTAATGAATATATTATACTAAAAAATTAAACTAGAATTTTTAATAATAAATGCATTATTTTTAATTACCTTTGCGTAAAATACCTATAACTATTCTAAGTGTGTATGTGGAAAGGAGAGAGTTCCATGAGAACACTTTCTAGTTCTAGGGTAGGGGTGGCGAACCTTTATGGATCAAAGTGCCATTTTTTCTAAAAAAAAAAGTGTTTAATGAGACATAGACGTGCCGTCAAATAATTTTGACTAGTGATTATTGAGAAAATAATAAAACTAAATACTAACCTCTCTCTCAAAACTTTTATTTACTACGAAAAAATTCCCTTTGCACTACCTATTTTTTGCAAATGTTTTAGTTACACGCGTAATAAAACTTAAAGTAACATTAGTGAAACTTCTGTTGTTGCAGATTGGATAACAATTAACTTATATTATGATTGTAAGATGAATCTTTTAGTAGAATACATGCTGAATTGGAGTCATCTGCCAAATGGTATCTAAGCAATTACTTATTTTTGCTGTTCACTTTTTTGACAAGAGGAAAGGCGAGAAAGCGGTGTGTGTTTTATGTTGTTCCAGAACATAAAACACACACCGCTTTCTCACCTTTACTAATAATGATATATTTCTAGATTCACCAAGTTTGAAAATAATAAATTGACTATACCATGCGTAGAAAAATATTCCATCATACGCAACTGTAGTCCACGACGTATAGCTAAGGCAAGACAATAACAAATGAGTGGGCTCCCGACCGATCACTCGCGTTTGTTCGTAATACTTCATAGTGAACTTTGTTATTTTGAAATAAAATGCAAAAAATTTTGATCGCTGGAGTGCCCAAAATATTGTGTTGCATGCCATTGATGGCACGGGTGCCCCTGGTTCGTCATCTCTGTTATAGGGGTTCCGTGAGTTGAAAAAGTTTGAAGACCACTGATTTAGAGGAATCCAATAATTCATTCCATCTTCAATTTACTATGAAAACTCTAGGGAATGTCGTGAAAAATTGATGTATTTGTTTCCTTACCTATGCAGAACCGACCCTAGCCTTATAATTCAGGATAGCTGGAATCATCATTAAAATGATTTTATTTACAAATGATTGTTAAATAAATTTTATACGAGTTTGAACCAACAGGACAAAAATTGTTTAGAAGCACTGCAATTGGATATTTATCGATACTTTTTAAGTTTTATTTATGATCTAGAACAGGGGTGGGCAGACTTTTCCAGGATACGGGCTACTTCTGATATGTTTAAGGTGTTGCGGTCCACCTAGTGGCGTAGGTGTGGCTATTTGGTATAAAAATTGTATGTTTTCTTTTATTAACATTTGTTTTCAACATTGCACCTTTTTTTTTTAAAAAAAAATTATGACAGATTACTATTTTTACAATAAAAAAACACAAGTAGCACTATAATTGTCAAGTTAAATGCTTGAACAACTATGAGCGACTTCTTGACCATGGACGTATTCAATGCAGCGAGCAGAGAACATACGTGAACCGATGAATTTGAAACCGACCTATGTACTTGCATTTGTTCACTGCCAATACCCGCGCCATCGCAGGAACATCCCGTGAAACCACGCGATGTAAGATGATACTTAAATAGCCAATCCCGTGTTATCGCGGAAAGAACTGATCATAAGCATTCATTCTCCCCTTCAGTCGGTGTGTGGGGAAAAATTCATTTCTACGGCTGACATCGTAGTAGTCGCTTTTTTTCTCCTACAGAGGAAGTGAAAGTGTTGTCATCGTTCACTTTAAATGATGGTACAAGTATCATCTATACATTTATTGAATCATTTGCTTAAGTAAATATAGTCGCATCGCTTATGAAAAGCTGATTCTCCAGTCTAGCTGAAGTCGGTGTTCCATAACTATATTTCCTTTAGTATGAGTGTCTTAGGTCTTAGTAAAGGCGGTCACCTCAAAATGCCTTGGTGGCCCACCGGTCGATCGCGATCGACTTAATGCCCATCCCTGATCTAGAAGATACAGTCAACGACTGATTGAATAATATTTAAAAGTTATTTCCCATTCAAATTATTAAAAAATTTTCTTTTATTTGAAAAAAATAATAAATCATTCAATTGAAGTGAAAAATATGCAATAAGTAAATAATGCCAACCTACCCTCTCTAAGTAAATAGCATTGGGATTGGTACAATATAAATTGACCACCCCCAAAAGAGTTCTGCCCATGTCACTTGACATCAAATTTTTCTTATGATCAGTAATCGTACAAACATATTAGTTTAGCCAGAAACCAAGCTGTGCAGTTCGGCGTGCTTTTCCACTCTCATTAAAATCATAATAAAAATCCAATTTCATCAAAAATAACTCTTCAAGCACAGAAGGATTACTTGTATTATTTATAGTAATTTTTAAATTTACTGACCTTGCAATGAGCTTGTTTATTTAGGAGCCAGAGTCACAGGTTAATTCAAACTATCCGCTAATGCGTATATCCCACTAACTAAAAAGTAGTGTGACGTCTCTCGCGTCTTTCTGATTAACATGACTCCTAAGTTCTTTGACGGCCACGATTAATGGCAAAACCTTTCCAACCCAATACCAAGAAGAGAAACGGATCGAATATGTAAATGAGATATACTATAAAAGGATAGCGCGGCAAACCTAGATATAAGATAGCATAGCATAGCGTAGCAGGCTCAGAGGTTGTAGTGTGGAATCATTCTGATCAATAGCGTGACAAAGCTTAGTGTGAAATCTTGCGGACCAAGAATAAGCAGTCAAGAATTAGCTGCATTGCGGATCAAGAATCTTCATAGATAAAGTTATAGATTATATTCTCTAGGTCAAGGGACCAGAACTGGAAAAGGTAATATTAGATATAAGTAATTAGATAACAGGATTATTTAGGATAATTGAGATAGAGGATCTAATTGCGTGATCTGACTTAAATACGTGATTTACTTTGGGCTTGACTCTCACTCTAATTAATAATTGTCAAATTAGAATTTAAGTATTATAAGTTACTCTTAATAAAAGTTGTATTAAGAATTATGTCTCATCATTTTGATAATCCCACACCTCTAGCTTACGCGGAACCGGCAAGACATGGTCATCACAGGATGGCTATGTCACAGTAGGACGAAATTGCATCGTACAAAATAACATAAGCTAAATGTTATTGCCGAAACTGGTACAGTAGAACGTCGTTTATACGAATCAATTGGGACCGGACACTATTTGGATACGCGATTGTTCGGATAATCGAAAACCGAATGCGATCCATGCAGTATATGTAACCGGGACACTATACGAATATTGGAAATCAATCACATGCGGGAAACGTGCTTGAAGAAAAAGCAAAATAGGTGCAAAATGTCGCAATTTTACCTTTATTGTGAAAAATAATCACTTACTTTTCTCTGTACTATTGTACACCTTTGTTTTTTCGCTACAAAGTCTCTGATTTTCTTCAGCAGCAGTAATTGAGTAGGACAGCACTCTGATTGTCACTCGTACCACTGCATAGCTGTTTCTAACGCAGAAAACGCGTCAGCATTTGATGGACCCTTGCAACTTTCGTTGTTGTTGTTGTCCTCGTCTTCATCCGTTTCGTCGTCGACAGGGTCGGACTCTTCGTGAACGGATATCACAATCTCGTCATCATTTAACATTTGAAATCCACAGTCTTCTGAATTGCATGCCATCCAGATTTCTACATCTTCATCGCATTCTAGAAATCCTGGGATTGATTGGACAAGTCGGTAATCTCCTCCCTGTGGTCGTCATTGAAGTCTTTTTCGCCTTCTAAATCTGAAATTCCCCAAATATCCCTGACCTTGAGTTTTCCTGTCACTTTTGGCCTCACGCGAAACAACTGTTGAACTTTGCACTGTTCGAAAACGTATTCATATATAGTAGATGTTAACCAAAAAAAAAAAACTGGTCCGGATATTTTTTGGTGCTCCGGATAATAAACGTTCAGATAAACGACGTTCTACTGTAGATATAAATATATAACATCCACTACAGCAATTTTATTTATTCAGTAGATTCTCGAAAACGCGGCCTAATGTGGATCGAAGGGTGGCAGAGTTTTTGAAAATCCAGAGTAATCGAGAATGGTATTAAAAAAGAATAAGTACGGTGTTTCCTCAGAAAATAATGTACTGCGCTTGTATGTATTATTTGCTTGATAATACAACAGAAAATAGACTGCCAAAATACAAAGGAAAAGTACGTACTTCATGGAGGCATAGAGCATTTACTACCGAATGATTCACACATACAAAATTAGTATGACCAATTTTAAAAGCATATAACTATGAATGGTAAATTTTTATCGTTTACTGCCAGTTATTTTTTAAAAATGAAACATTTAAATTACCAATCTAACTATTTTTATTAGTGGGAGTAAATTATGACTCCAAAATTAGATCCTAAAATCCGAAACGAGATTTTAATGCTTTTGAAGGGTGTTTGCTCAAATTCTGTTATAAATAAAGCATTTAAAAATAAGAAAAGACATTTTGTTAATGGATAACTATCTAAATTTCGAAAAGAAATAAATTTTGGCTGGCAATCAAAAGCTCCAGAAAAAAAATGTGGACGAAAGGAATTATTTAAGCAAAAAGAAAAAAAGAAGCTGAAAAGACGTATCGCTTTAGAAAATCTTCTGCCTCCAAGAACTTCTGCAATCGACAATTTGTCGTCAGATAAAGAAAATTGGCTAGAAAAAAGTGAATATAAACCAATCTGTCTTCTAATGTCTGTTAAGACCGTAGAAAACGTTCTTGGTCTCTGTATTTAATGTTACGCAAAGGTAGATACAAAGCATGGATAACTTTGGATGAAGTACTGTTTCATCTGTCATTCACAACTGGCAAAACGAAGATACAATATTGCCATGTTTCGTAAACATTTCAACGAACGAGTGGTAAAGCCACCGCTAGTGGAACTGTTGGTCTCGGGTACAAAACCTACCGATTGTTACTCACCGGTTTTTTTAATTTGATTTAAATTGACTCTCTGGAATTTTACAGAGAGTTGCAGCGTATGCAAATTTATATTAGTTTAAGTACTTCTCGAATATTCTAGATGCCATTACTGTATCGTATATAAGCTGTTTCCCTCGAGCTGGAGTTCAGTTCGTCTGGTGTATGATCAAGTAGATTAGCTTGCATTTAATAAATTCTCATTGCTATATTCAAGCGTTGTATTTCTACCTGCTCTACTGCAAGAATCTTCGTGACATTATTGGTGGAGGCGCCTGGTATACTTAATCCACGGTGGCAGAAATAGAAAATTGTAGGCGAAGCCGTCGTTTACAAGGTCTTTCACCTGAAGGACTCTTGGTTTCACCTACAAGGGGTAAATCTCCAAAAGACATGTCACAAGACTCTGAATGTCAAACATTCCCGATATTCCCTTTGGTGCAGCCAGTCAGAGCACCATCAATTTTTTATGGTGAGGCAGGTGACGATCCGTCAATGTGGCTTAAGGAATACGAACGAATCGCAAAATTTAACCGATGGGATGACACTATGTGCCTTGCAAACTCCTATTTCTTTTTAAAGGGTACCGCCAGGCTGTGGTACGAGAATAACGAAGAAAACCTTAGTTCCTGGGAAAAATTTCAAGAGCAGCTAAATATTGCGTTTGGCTCGACGGAATTATTTATAAAACAAGCTGAACGCAAGCTCAAGAACCGAGCGCAGAAAACGGGTGAGAACACACAGTTCTATGTTTAAAGTGTGCTAGTACTCTGCCATAAGGTCAATACAAAGATGACCGAAAATGAGAATGTTTCTCATCTTATGAAATGCGTCGCAGAAGACGTATACCAGTCTTTACTTATTAAGGACATTAGTTGTACCTCAGATTTCACCACGGAGTGTCAAGGCATTGAAGAAATGAATCAAAGACGTATAGCCAAGCACCGTTTCACAAGATTTCCAAATGTTGTTCCTGTAGAGCATCCATAGGAGAACATGAAGATTTGGTAACCCTCATTAGACACATTGTGAGGGAGGAAGTTCAAAGGATGTTAGCACCAGCGCAGCAGAATACCCAGCTAGAATCTCCATCCCTCGACGAAGTCGTAAGGGAAGAAGTGCAGCAAGCACTATGTCCTGTAATCTCTTCTAGGTCTGTAGCAGTAAATAGAAGAAATGAACCACCAAGAAGACCCAGGACGTATGCAACTTTTGTACGCCAACCAAGACGTCCTGTCGAACATTTACCTGTCCCTAGGCAGACCGATGTGTGGAGAACCGACGATAACATACCTGTTTGCTTTCATTGTGGGAGACCAGGCTACGTGGTTCGTTACTGCCGTGAACGACGAGCTATTTTCGATGCATACAGAAGCCACCAAGCAACCAACAGTCAGCCACTATCCCCTAACTTGTCCCCTGACGAATGCAACCGACAAGCGATTAGAACACCATCGCCTATTCCAAGCAGGGGGAGATCACCAGTACGCCGCTATAGATCACCCTCTCCCTATGGCCGACGTAGTCCCAGCTGATCTCCCATCCGCCGGGACGAGGAAAACTTAGAGAGGCGACCTTCCTTGGAGGTGAGGCCGCTGGTGTTTCAAATCCTCCGGCTGCCGCAAAAATGAGTGGGAATCACCTAGACCTTACAGTTGACGGTTTAGCAGTAAAAGCTTTTGTGGAGTCTGGTGCTTCATCATCGGTGATATCTGAGAAATTCCACCGATATCTTTAAAAAGTGATGTTTCCCACTCATAACCACGCTGTCCTTAAAGTCGTCAATGGAAGTTATGTACAGCCGAAAGGGACGTGTGCCCTCCAAATTGGAATAAGTGGTCGAATTCTTCCGTTTGAGTTCATAGTTTTACCTGACTGCAGCAATGACATTATCTTGGGATGGAACTTTTTGAAAGCCTCGGGAGCTCTTATAGACTGTAGACGATCTGAGCTTACTCTTGACGACGTGGAAGTCACTTCAGAGGAGATTGTTTTTAAGCCTTTACACCTGTGTGTCATGAAAGATTGTAGTGGCCGCGGTAGCCGAGTGGTATAGGTATCGGATCGTGGCTTGCCTTGTCACGAGTTCGAGCCCAGTACCCATAAAGACCCACCGTGTAGGGCAGCGATGCAAGTTAAATCTGTCGAGAGCTGAAACGTCCTCCCGTTGGTGTGGTGTGGTAGTTAGGAGAGGGGGGTGCCAGCTCAGGTGTCGTCCACGTCACTTGACCATGGTTCAAAATTACGTGGTCCGTCGCCAAAAGCCCTCGTATAGCTGAACAGTGCGACGTTAATATTCAATCAATCAATCATGAAAGATTGTAGACTACCAGCATACTCGATAAGGAAAATCCCAGTATTGAATCGCTGTAGAGAATACTCTGGAAATATGTAATTGTCGAGGGTTCCAAATCGTTAGCTCTTAAAAAGGAAGTTTTTATGCCTTCAATGCTTGTCACTTTAAGGCAGGCATGTCAAACACGCCCCCCCGCGGGCCACATGCGGTCCGCCAATACATATGTTGCGGCCCACGAAAACTTTTTTTTAAAATTTTAAGTATCAATCTTTAAGGATTTTTTCATTTTGAAATTTTTTTCTGGTAAACTTTTTTTTAAAATTTACAACATATTAACCTGTTATCTATTCTTGATTTTAAAAAAAATCCTATTTAATTATAGAAATAGACTTTAAATGTAAATTATTTTTAATACTTTATTTTTTTCATTTAATTTTACTGTAGTAAATAATATTTATTAAATTTTTAAATGCATTTATGAATATTATTTTCATAGATCGTACTACAATTCCTCGTGTGTGCGACTTTAATTTTCCTTTGAAATGTCCAATCAGAGAGAGTCGAATAGAGTGACGTCAGAGGCAGTTGCAGATTTTTTTTTTTTTTAATAAAAAATCTCAAGAGATGACCAAGGCGAAGTGCAGTGTTTACTCAATTGTTTGTGAATGAAAGTGGATTTTGGATTCTATTCGTATTAAACTAAAAAGTTATTTAATAAAAATATAATCAAACTTCAAGAACAGAGTAAAAGAAAGTAAGAAAAGATGAACTGAAGATGAACATCGTAATTTTCAAGAAAAATGGGAACTGCAATATTTTTATGCTCAAAATAAGAATAAAATATTGTGCCGGATATGTAAAAACATAATTCAGTTGCTAAAGAATATAATTTTAAAAGACAGTATGTCACAAAACAGAAAAAAACAAACTATGACCAATATGTTGAGGAATTGTGTCTAAACGAGTTGTCGGAATTGAAATCGACTCTTCAAAAATGAAAAAAATGTATTCACAAAATTCGTTGAGTGAGTAGGAGTGAATTTTCACGTCACACTGTTCAGCTACTCGAGAACGTTTGGCGGTCGACCATGGTCAAATGATATGGAGGATACCTGAGCTGTCACCCTCCCATTCCTAATTTCCACACCACACCAAGGCAGGTCGTTTTAGCTTCGACATTTTTTACGTGCATCGGACCCCTCTGCATGGCGGGTCTTCAGAGGTACAAGGCTCGAACTCATGACTCGAATCCGTTACCTTGACCTCTAGGTTACCGCGGCCACCTAAATTTGTTGAAGACAATAACTCTAGTAAAAAACTAGTTACATATTATCACTCTTAATCACAAGTAGAATGATACCCCCATTTACTGAAGAATTTATTAGCGAATGCTTAATTAAAGTGAAGGAATTACCGTATTTTTTTACTCGAAGCTAGGCCGCTTTTTTTCCCCAATTTTAATGCTACTGAAAATCGGATGTGGCTTAGAATTGAAAGGAAAGAAATTTGTTGGTTGGTAATTAAAAGTTTACAATACTGATAAAATAACTTATTATTCGCTTGTTAGTTCCCATTTTAAATTTATTTTAATTTTGTAAAATTTGATATCGATAAACCATTTTACACTATTTTTCATTTTTCACAAAAACGTTGAGAATTTGGAGTACGGCTTAGAATTAATGGTGGTTTAGATTCGAAAAAAAACCGGTATTATATATATGTCCAGCACAAATAAAAAAGTTTTAAAAGAGTAAGTTTAAGTCGAAATTCTGTAATCAACAGAGGTAATAAAATATAGTCGAGTCGTATCTGAATACGTATTATGAATAATACATATTTTTGATGCATTTTTGAACATTTTGATCAAGTGTTCCTTGGAAAAATTAGATTGTCTTGCAACTAATAGTGCACATCTACCCTGACCAATATTACAAAAAGCATGGTAATAATAATTTTAAACATTTTCATTGTATTATTCCGAAGCAAGTACTGTTCTTAGACATGTACTTGCATATTGGACATGTTTTAAA
The DNA here is from genome assembly GCA_019973955.1 of Trichonephila inaurata madagascariensis. Classification (NCBI taxonomy): domain Eukaryota; kingdom Metazoa; phylum Arthropoda; class Arachnida; order Araneae; family Nephilidae; genus Trichonephila; species Trichonephila inaurata. The sequence goes on from BMAV01025394.1 coordinate 38,896, forward strand.
ACAGCCAGTAAAATTGTAAACTATATTCGAGCATGTAGACTTTAGCATCGTCAATTTGCTTCATATTTGGAAGATATATAATGGGAATTTACATCGGGGGTTAACCATATTAAACGAAAGTTCAATGGATTTCGAGTCATAAAAAGTGTTTAAACGATTTTTTATGTTGCTGGATGAAGTAATCATTTTCTTGGAAACAAAAAGATTATGAATGTGCTGAATTGAAAGATGAACATTGGGTAAAGACCTTGGCTTTCTCAGTTGATATTACAAGTCAACTTAATTTAAGCTTCAAGGCAAAAATCACTTTGTTACAATGCTATGTGATAATGTTAACGCTTTCAAGTAAAAATTATTATTTATAAATTATTACAAACAAAAAGAAAAAACTTGTCTCGTTTTGAAAGCTTTCAAAATCTATTGATTAAATCCCTTAAATTAAAATTTACAGAATATTCTTACCAAATTAAAGTTGTGCGAAATGGAATTCGATCAAATATTTTCTGATTTTAAAACTTTTGAATTATAATTTCGTTTATTTACTTCACCTTTTATATCGATATTAAAATTATTGATAAAATCTTACAAATGGAATTAATTGAAATCTATTGTGATTTTTCATTGAAGCAAAAATGTTTGAAAGTTGAAACTCTAGGTTTTTATACATATTCATTTGTAGATCGGTTTCTTAAAATGTTAACATTTATTATACGCATATAGTGACTGGCTATGTTTGGAAGCTTTAATTTGATGCGAGAAACTTTTTTCTTTAATGAAAAATAACAAAAATTCAGAAAGGTTAAGATTAAATCATCAGCATTAATCATCATTTCATAAAAGTAACATCAGCTCAATATGTTCAACCAAATTTTGATGACTTTCTTTGAAAAAAAAAAACGGTATCAACTATCTTCTAAAAGTAATATTAATTTGTATATTTCGTATTAGAATTTTTATTTTTTTTATAAGACATGAATAGTTTAAAAAAATAAAATGAAATATTAAACAATTATATATGTATAATATATAATACATTAAGTTCTCTAAATATAGAATATAATCATTCTAAAAATCCTGTTTTATAAATTTTTTGTACATTAAAAACATACGGCCCTCAACTTAATATAAAATAGTTCATGTGGCTCGTGACATCAAATGAGTTTGACATGCCTGCTTTAAGAAGTGGCAAAACAGAAATATGGGTCGTCAACGGATAATCACAAGAAAATGTCATCCCTCAAGGCATGTGAGTTGCTTTTGCAGAACCATTCTGTCCCGATTGCATCGCTACAAAATCTGAAACCTCAGGAGTCCCTACAGAAATTTCCGAAACCAAGCAGTCTTTTTTGAATTTCTAAAGATGATTTCACCTGACATTGATGCAAATAAAAAAAATGAATGTTGGTAGACGTGCTGCAGGAGTATTCAGAAGCATTTAAGGAGGGGGAAAATGGGACTCTCCAAATTACCGTGAAGCATCGTATTAATACAGGTGACAATTTACCTGTAAAACAGAAAGCGTATCATGTGTCTCCAGCAGAGCTACGTATAATTCACGATGAAGTAGGGGAAATGTTAGACAGGGTAATCATACAGCCTTCGGAGAGTCCATGGTCATCTCCTGTCATCTTAGTACGCAAGAAAGACAACACCTGGCGCTTTTGTGTGGACTACAGACGGCTCAATAGAATTACTAAGAAGGATGTGTACCCTCTCCCTCGTATAGACGATACACTTGATAGCCTGCAAGGATCAAATTCTTCTCATCCATGGATCTGTCGTCAGGATATTGGCAAATTGAAGTTGACGAAGTATATCGAAAAAAAACTGCGTTTATCACACCTGAGGGTTCATACGAATTCAACGTTATGCCTTTCGGGTTGTGCAACGCTCCGGCCACATTCGAGCGGATGCTGAACAATCTTTTACGCCACCTAAAATAGACAATGTGCCTCTGCTACCTTGATGACATCATTGTATTTTCTGAGACCTTCGACGACCATCTTCAACGCTTACGGAGTGTACTAAAATGCATCCAAGATGCCGATCTTGTTCTAAATTCTAAGAAGTGCGTGTTCGGTAGCGGGCAAACAAGATCTTGGGGCATCTCGTGTCCGAAGAGAGTATAATACCCGATCCAGAAAAAGTTAGAGCAGTTCAAAATTTTCCAGCTCCCAAGAATATAAGTGACGTCAGAAGTTTTTTAGGATTATGCTCCTACTACCATCGATTTATTAAGGATTTTTGTCTGAAGGCTCAATCTTTCCAAGAACTTCTAAAAAATGATTCCAAATTTACATGGGGATTAGATCAAAAGGAATCCTTCGAGAAATTGAAGACAGCCCTCACGTTCGAACCGGTCCTAGGACTATTTAATGGAAAGGCCCCCACAGAGCTGCATGCAGACGCAAGCGGTCACGGTCTAGGTGCCGTGTTAGTCCAGATACAAAAGTGGAAAGAAAAAGTGATTGCCTATGCTTCAAGAACCCTGACGAAGGCTGAGAGGAATTATTCGACGACAGAACGCGAATGCCATGCTTTTGTATGGGCTGTTGCTAAATTCCGACCATATATTTTCGGATGACACTTCAAAATCGTAACCGACCACCATTCCCTTTGTTGGCTTATAGGACTTAAGGATCCGTCAGGAAGACTTGCCAGATGGGCTCGCCGTCTTCAAGAGTACGACCTAGAAATTGTTTATAAAAGTGGGAAGAAACACAAAGACGCTGACAGCCTTTCAAGAAACCCTGTTGAGGATGAAGTTTTTCCTACTGAGCAAAATCTACCTTGGCATCCTTTTCTGATATCGCCGAAGAGCAAAGAAAAGATTCAGAACTATCCAAATTAATTCATACCCATGGAAAGGCAGAACCAGTTACGAAAAGTTTTAATCTCATAGACGGAATACTTTGCAAAAAGAACTTCGATCCAAATGGAAGACAATAATCTCAAAGCATCTCCGTTTTCAAATTCTACAGCATTTTCATGACGCTTCAACTGCCGGACATCTAGGCTTCGCAAAAACGTACGATAGAATTCGGAAGCGCTTCTTTTGGCCAGGACTGTATAAGAGTGTACGTCGCTACGTCATGCATTGCCGAGTGTCAAAGGAGGAAATCAGTTCCTCAGAAAACACCTGGTCTACTCATAGCAATTCCTCCAGCCTCGGCGCCTTTCCAACGCGTTGGCATAGATCTTCTTGGAAGGTTTCCTTGATCAACGAAAGGAAATAAATGGATTATCGTTTGCACGGATTACTTATCTCCTTTCGCGGTGTACCAACTGCCGAAGCTGAAGAAATTGAGTTGAAATATGGAGCGCCCCGAACTATTCTAACCGATCGTGGCAAAGTCTTCGAGTCGAAGCTGGTGACAGAATTTGGTCAATTATATAGCTCTAAGCACAGAAAGACGACTGGATATCATCCCCAGACGAATGGATTAACGGAGAGGATTAACAAAACTTTGGCGGATATGCTTTCAATGTACGTCGACGTGGAGCAAACAAACCGAGATAAAATTCTTCCTTTTGTCACTTTTGCTTACAATACTGCGAAACAGGAAACAATGGGTTACAATCCTTTTTATCTTCTCCATGGTCGAGAAGCCGAAGCCATACTTGACACTGTGTTTCCATACATCGCTGACGGATCAGAAGATGACTATGTGAGTCGACTCATAACTCGAACGGAAGCATCCAGACAGCTTGCCAGAATCAGAACATTAGAAGCACATCACAGGGACAAAACCAAATATGATGCCAGACACCGGATTGTATCATACCGACCAGGCGAACTAGTTTGGGTTTTTACGCTTGTTAGAAAAGTTGGTTTGTCTGAAAAGCTGTTAAAGCGGTACTTCGGTCCTTACTGAGTTGTAAGAAAACTATCCGACGTTACATAAGTAGAAGAATTAGAACCCTCGCCTCGAAGACGGAAATCTACACAAGTTGTGCATGTGTTCCGCATATGAAAAAGTATTATACTCCAGAAGCACAGGAATGTATTCTAACAAATGACACCGAAAAACTACCAAGTAATTCTCCGGCTGGTGCTACATAGTGTTGGGACGGACAAGAGAAATACTACTCTCGACTCTCCTGGAGAAATTGTACCTTATCAAGGTCCTATGACGTGATCCAGAACGTGGAACGTAAAGGAACTATAGATTAACATCGAGGCGATGTTATTTTAAGGAGGGAGTAATGCCATGTTTCGTAAACATTTCAACGAACGAGTGGTAAAGCCACCGCTAGTGGAACTGTTGGTCTCGGGTTCAAAACCTACCGATTGTTACTCGCCGGTTTTTTTTAATTTGATTTAAATTGACTCTCTGGAATTTTACAGAGAGTTACAGCGTATGCAAATTTATATTAGTTTAAGTACTTCTAGAATATTCTAGATGTCATTACTGTATCGTATATCAGCTGCTTCCCTCGAGCTGGAGTCCAGTTCGTTTAGTGTATGATCAAGTAGATCACGTTTGCATTCAATAAATTCTCATTGCTTTATTTAACCGTTGTATTGCTACCTGCTCTACTCCAAGAATCTTCGTGGCATTATATTGAACGGAAAAAACGTTGAAGAGACGCAGCTGTTTTGCAAAATGAAAGTTGGCCATTAGGTGTTATGGTTAAGTGGATGGAAATAGCCTATCAAGGCTTAACAAAACAATTTTTTGTAAAATCAGAGGCTGAAATTGATGCTAAATACTATCGGAATAAAATTTTGAAATATTTGATCAAAAAAAATAAACGTCTTTATCCTCAAGGAAACTTTGTTTTGAACCAAGTCATGCTGCAAAATCAATTATAAAATGGCTGAAAGATCAAAAAACAAATTTTCTGCCTCCTGAGAAAAAACTATCACCATCCCCTGACTGTGTTCATAGCGATTATTTTTTATGGGGATGCTAAAAAACCAATCAAACAGACGTAAAGTAAGAAATCTCCAAGGGCTTAAAAAAACAATCAAAGAGGAAGCTGTAAAAATATCACCCAAAATGATCAAAACGCCTTTTGTGGGCTAGGCGAAAACATTAAGCAAAATGTACCATACTAAAGGAAACCACATTGAAAATTTCAAATTAATAATTTAATTCGAAAAAAAATTATGATGCTTTGAAATTGGTCACACTATTTTTGAATCAACCGGTACATGAAAATTAATGAATAACACAGCAATTTACCTGACAAGACACACCTCAGAGAAGTATTTTATGATGGCATAAATCCGTCTATAATCAAAATTAAGTAGCTGACTTTGCAAAAACTGGCTACTTTTTTTTTAAGACATGCCCTGTTGACTTTCGTATTGCTCGCTGCGTTTTGATGCTTCATTACGATGACGACGAAGGAACATTACCGACACACCTTATAGTCCAAAATACTGAAGGGCGGTTTCGACAGCCTTTGGTCCCTCACCATGAGAATTTTTGAGTTAGCACGGTTTCTCTTCCTCATTTTGTTTTATTAACTGTGACATCAACAATACTTTCTGCATCGGACATAATGTTTAGCTCAATATCGCTCTAGGTGAGAGAATATTAACGTCAACCTATTCAGCTACACGAGGGCTTTTGGCGACGGATCTCGTAAATTTGAACCATGGTCAAGGGAAGAGGACGATACCTGAGCTGGCACCCCCTCTTTAATTTTCACACCATATCAACGGGAGGACGTTTGAGCAACCAACAGATTTAATGTACATCAGCTCCTCTATACAGTGGGACTGGCACGAACTCATGACACGCCGACCACGAGATTCCATGACTTTGACCACTAGGCTACCATGGCTTCTGGTATCGTTCCGGAATCATTGTTCGACGTTATTCTCATAGGCTTCTGCACATCTAGGAACTCTGTTCAGGAGATCAAGTAAGTTTACATTTTCTGCATCATCATGTTCAACCAACTCATTTTTTCTTCGTGATAAAGAAGTTTTCGCAACGAACGAAGTAATGTTAATGACTCTTTTAACCCGTTCTAGACGTCAGCAACCCAGGCAACAACATCCAATAGGTTAATTTTCTTTAAGTTCTGGGAAGGACCTTAACCATCATCATTTGAAGAACAAAAGTAGGATAACACACCTTGTGCCTATATCTTCTCTTGAGACTAATCCAAACTAAACGATCCGTTTGCTGGCATAACGTCGTGACATTGATGGTAATAACATTGTTTGTATGTCCCTAACTTTAACTCTTTGATGTCTAGGTGTCAGACATTGGACCTTGAGTGGGAGTGCGACGCCAGACAAAGGAATGTGGAGCCATGAACGAAGCTGCACGTGGGTGTTTTTTTTTTTTTTTTACCTGCAAGAGTGTGGCGGAGTTTTGGGAACTCTACTGAATTGTGTTTAAAGATTGGACTCGGAGGGAATATTAAATTAAGATATCCGACTACGTTCGGAAACGTGATTTTAAAAAAGCGCATAAATGGATAATTTTCATGATATTTAGTGTCACTTAGATTAGAATACATGTATAAAATTGTTTTAAGGACATTTTGACAAAAAAAAAATTAATTAAATACCAGATTTCGGCAAAAAATTAACTTAGAATAACCTTTTTTCAAAATGTTCTTTTGTGAAAAATGCTTCTATTATAATAATATTTTTCCTGTATATAGCTCAGACCTCCCTACAGAGGCTCAAGTAGAATTTTTGAAAAGTTCACATTATTTTCAGAGTTACCACCCATTGAAATGATTATCGGCGTTTTTTTCTTAAAATTTCTTTCCTCTGCTGTAGTAAAATATGCATAAATTCACTTCCAAGTTATATATTTCAAAAATTCTAGTTGAGCCTCTGTACAGAGGTCTGAGCTATATACAGGCAAAATATTATAACAATAGAAGCATTTTTCACAAAAGAAGAATATTTTGGAAATAGGTCATTCTTTGTTCATTTTTTTTCAAAATATTGTACTTAAATAATTTTTTATTGTACTACTATTCTTAAAACAATTTTATATACATTTTCTAACCTAAGTGACACTAAATATCACAAATATTATCCATTTGTACGCTTTTGCACAATCATGGTTCCGAACGTAGTCAGATACCTTAAGTGACATTACTTATCTAATTTTTTAAATAAATATTTATAAAAAAAATTAAGTATGATGAAAGAATATCTATGTAACCTATTCAATCATTAAAAGGGATGGAGATTTCTTTTCTTTTCAACAAACTGCTTTTACATGTCCCTATTCAATTTTAAAGAATTCTTGTTTAGATTCACAAGATTTTCCTTAATAAATAGGGGACAATAATCATTAAGAGAGCAATAAAAAATTAGAATAAAAATGGCTATCACTTAAAATCAAATAATTTTAATTATAATATAAAAAAACAAATATTTATCTAAATTGTTAACAATGTGTTCAAACAGAAACAATTATCCAAAAATATATGCCGAATAAAATAGCTTCAACAAATTACATTTAAAAAAAAATTAAGTTGCGGATAAGTAACAAATTTTAATGCTTCAATTAAAGTAGAAATTTCAAATTTTTCATACACTTTACAGAAGCAATAATATTATATAACTAATACTTCAACCAAAATTATTTTTTTAAAAAAATATTATGCATGGCAATTGTAATAGCCAAAATATTGATTCCATAATTGAAATAGATGTATTTTGATAAAATGCAAATTTTCATCAAATTTCCAATCAGGAAAACAAGGACATATTCCAGATTGTGAATTTTTAAATTATATTTATGCCAAGCAAATAACAGATACCTAATTCAACTATTGATGATGCATCTGATTTATCTTCACCTTTGGAAACCAATGAATAATTTTCATTTCAACAATAATAAGTAAAAGGTGGTTTAGAATTTCTGAAACAAAATGTAAGCCATTAAAAGGACAATAGTGTTACTTCTCACTTACCACCTCCCTCAATGTCATATTAGAAGAAAATTTTTTACTGATTTCTTCCCCATCATAGGTAAATACTATAAAATAGCATTCAAAAATATTTTTCAGAACACAATAATATTCTTAAAAATATTGGGGGGGGGGGGGGGGTTGTAATTATTTTTGATGTAAAAAAAATCAGTAAAAAAGTGTGGTAAGAGAACAGTGGTG
>BMAV01025394.1:47095-81306 GCA_019973955.1 Trichonephila inaurata madagascariensis
GGGGATTGATAATTGTTTATATTAATCAGAAGCAACATAAGACTATGGACAATAAACCTTGTAATTTTGAATCAAAGTCCCAAAAAGGAAAGAAAAAAAAAAAAAAAAAGAGAGAGAGAGAGAAAAAGGGAATGAAATACCACTTTATTCTTCTGATTTCCTAAAGTGAAAGCCCAGTGGGTGAGTGATTAGTGCGTCGTGCTTCTACACCATAGGCCCGAGGTTCAAACCCCGGGCTGGACAAGGTTGACAGCCTTTCATCACTTCAGTGGGTTGATAAATGAGTAGCAAGCTTGCTTGGGCACTTAACATTGGCGATTTCACGTCAGACTAACTGGAACATCTGCTCATGCACCTCAGGGCCCATGGTCACGTATGCTGAGGTGGGCACAGTAGGCCTTGGCCCTCATGGGCTGTCACGCCACTGAATTCAGTTCAGGATATTTATTTGGCATTAGCTATAATGCAGATATTTGCAGTCCCCATGCATATCTTTTGAGATAAATGTTTATGTGAATGCTATCTTCACCCAAGATAAGAGGGGAGGGAATAAGTTTTCCTAATGTGAGGATTTCTGAATCCTTTTAAATTGAACATGTATCAGCTCTCAACCACATGACTGTCATTGGAAGAATAAAACCAAAACATGCAATCACAATATCCAGGAGTCTTCCATTTTCATCTTAAATGCTGTAAAACCCCAATTTACTGAACCCCTATTTAACGAATAATAAATTTTGAATTAATGAGTTATTTTAACAACTCCCAAATTTTTTTTTGTATAAATTTGTATTTAAAAAAATTAGATTCCTTTTCAAACGAAGTATCCTTTTTGTAAGGAACAGAAAAAAACTTTTCTTGTCAGTGGCAAATTTCAAAGTGAAAGGGTGCACCCCATTTTTAGACATTATAGGTGCAGATGAGTCATGAGTTTTAAATAGGACATGAAACTTCTTTACCACATTCCACTCAACAACACAGGTTATATTTTAAGTTTTTACCTATTGCTCTTTTTCTTGGTTTATTATATGAACGGTTTTGCAGAAAATTTTGTTTGAAAATTTGTAAAGCTGACAAAATTGTTGATTAATCAAAGCCAATGAATAGTGATTTTGAGGCCAAAATTGATAATGAAACTCGTATTAAAACTATTACATTTTCTAATGATTTTTTGGAAACTGAAAACATATTTCACGCAGTATGATGCAACAGTATTTTCTCTGCACAAAGTTGAAAAAGAACTCTTTCAAGTCAGGAATCAAAAAAGTTGTCAAACATCTTATTAATCAGTATTTCAAAATTTCCAAATAATGTGTATAAAAATTCACTCACAATATTTTAAGCAGCTGAATAAAAAGTGTGTAATTTGCAACTATGCATATTTTTTGAGGAATTGCTTTTTACAGATTTCCCAAAACGCAAGTGCCAGAAATGTGTACGTTTCTGGACCCCGATATTAAAAATAACCCCGAATTAGCTAATAAAATGTTTAGTCACAATTAATTCATTAAATCAGGGGCTGACTGTATATGTGCAGAGTTTTTTAGAAATTAGATCTCACCTTTAATTTAACATTACAATGCATATTATTTAAATTCATTCACAGATAACTATTTAGGTATCATCCTCCTGAGGGATATCTGATGCAGTTTACTTCTCCAATTCTAAAGTACAAAAGCAGAGAATCTTTTCAAAAAATAATAAATTTCATGTTTTTTTATTGAAATATATAAAGGAAAGCAATAAAATAATATTTATTTGTTTACACTATCATTTATTTTATTGCTGAACTTTATCCCTATAAATATTATCAAAAAGTTTCATTTGTCCCATCACTTAAGTTTTCAATGGTCTTAAAAAGTATTATTTACATTCATTTCAAATGCTTAAAATATTTACAATTCTGTAACACACACTATACAAACCTCTTAAATTATTCCTTGTGTAACACGAGGAATGTTAAAAAAACAACAAAGATTCATCAATGTGCATAAGATTTTAATCTCTTAAAGAACATTTTTGCTAAAAACGGGGTGCACAAAGCACATGCACACACAACAAATCATGCAATAACAACCAAATCCATAAGGAGAAAACAGACTACATTGAGCGTGGACGCATCACTTTTTATGCAGAGGCATTATAAAACAGAAACAACTTTTTTTCACAAAATTCTTTTTTCTTTGTTTTAAACATTTACAATGGTTGATTAAAAAAAACAAGCCACTTTATAGCTCATTTCATATACAAAGGTTTTATTTTTTTTATATATAGTTCAGACTCCCTGGTAAAACAACTTGTTTCTCCTGACATCTTTGCACAAGACGCACTTTTAGAAGAGAACATTGTATTCACATGGAGAGTTCAAAGTTTTTTCCCACTGATTTTGTACACATGATTTAGCTGAAAACTACAAGCTTCAACGATATAGCATAATATAATTTTTTTCACAGGTAATAGGAATTCTTTTTCCTGAATTGACATACACAAATATTATACACAAAATATTTATACAGCAAGGAAGGTCACTGTTATCTGCGCTTATAGCCCCCCCGAGTCCTGCTTGTCCGGTGGGGGGACATGCAATCGGTTAAAGATCCGTCGCCTTCACCAAGGTCAAGGTCAACATCTAGGTCATCAGTCAGCATATCTGCAGATTGACGATCAAGCTCCAACATGGCTTCCTGGATGGCATTCTCTAGCTGAGTGTTCATTTTACGGCCCCTACAAGAATAATTCAGTTTATTATGGGATAGTGGCGTAATTAACAATTTTTGATTAAATCTGAATTATATGTTTCATTGAGCTGAAAATAGTTTGAAGCTCTTCATTCATTATTGCATGATGCCAAGAAACAATTATATTCTCAATTAGTTCCTCTTAATTTCATGGGTACCTCATTTGAACAACAGTTTTCAAACGGTGCCACAAGTTTTCAATAGGACTGAGGTCAGGACAGTTTCCTGGCCAAGACAACAACTCTACGATCTTAGAATGATACCAGTCTTTCAATTACTTCACTGTGTGGCAAGGAACAAGAATTTTGCTGAAAAATAAATGAAACATTGTTGGTAAATGGATCCCTAATGGATGACAGAAGTTAGGGTTCTAGAATAGTGTCAATGTATTTTATGACATTCAGTGTCCCAATCAATGATATGAAGGCGACCAATACCATCTGCTGATATGCATGACTAAATAATAAAACTATGTGGGTACTTCACAGTTGTCTGGATGCAGCCTGGATGTAGCATTTCTGCTACTCTACGCCTTACATGTGTTAGGCTATCACTACCAAATAATGATATTTTTGTTTCATCCCTCCATTCCCTTGTGACTAATAATTATTTATCCAATTAATGTGTATCATTGCCCACTGTAGTCCCTTTTAGCACTACTAGAAATTGAAATACGGCTTTTTTCATGGAATTCTACCTTTTAGCATTACATCTGTTAATCTTCTGATTGTTTTTGAACTGACACAAACACCAGCATCACTCGGATAACTTCTGATGGTTGTCCATGATATTCTTTTATCTCTGAAACATAGTATTTTTGTTCATCTGTCATCAAAGATGTGGTGCACCTTTTTCGGTCTTTTCCTGCTTTTTTCTTACTAAATTTGTCTCCTGATATCTTAAACAAAACTTTCAGTCTCCAGATGTAGTCGCTGAACTATGCACCTGTTATGTAATTTTAACGTAGGAAATACCACTTTCTCATCACACATGTATCCAATCTATTCTTTTACTTGATGTCATTGCTTTTTGATTAAATATCATTGTTGTCCTGGCCAGGAAACAGTCCTGACCACAATCCTATCGAAAACTTGTGGCACTGTTTGAAAACTGTTGTCCGAATGAGGTACCCATGAAATAAAAAGGAACTAATTGAGGATTTAATTGTTTTCTGGCATCATGTAATAACTAATGGAGAGTTTAAAACTATTTTCAGCTCAATGAAACATTGATGTGAAGCTGTAATACAAAATAACGGCTACCCCACTAAGCGCTGATAACTCACTGCTATCATCAGTAATTAACGTATATCGATAGTTATTGCAGCATAACTTTTTTTGCATTACAAATATTTGAACTTTATTTTTTGTATTGAATTTAGTATTAAATTCTCTTTTAAATTATATAAAATACTTTGCATTTTGTGCAACATAATTTTAAAAAGTGTTCACAATTTTGATCACCACTGTATACATATATATATATATAAAATCATTTACTAATACAGTATTATTTATAAGCATCACTGCATGCATAAAAAGGTTTTTATATTAGTTGCAATAATTATTCACACAACTGCAATTTTCAAATACGTTTTATTTTAATAGAAAAATCAATTTAACATAAACGGTTATGAATAAAATCTATATAATTGGAAAATTTCTATGTTAGAGAACACACCTGCCACATTTAGTGAATTAATGAAGTATTTTCATATAACAGAACTGAAAAATAAATTCCGTCTTGTTACAAGTACTAACCAAGGCATTTTTAATTATTTTTCAATATTTTAAAGCTACTGGTATATTATTACAACTATATTAGTTAAGTCTGTCAACATTTATACTGGAGAAAAATGGCAACTTTCAAAACAAAAAGTTATTTTTACATGCATATATATACATATAGTTTATTTTACAATTTATTTAATTTTTTTACAATTTTTTTCTTTTTTAAATTTAGCCCTCTTTGATGAAAGATAATATTGTTTGACTCCACATGTTATCAGAAGGCTTGCCATAAAAAGTAAGGGAGAGAATGAGTTGAAAGGAGAAAAGTTCTCAATATTGACTACTTATTTCTAATAAATAAATTTTACTTTGTTTGAAAAACTTCCAACTTAGTTTAAAGTTTTCCCAGATGTACAACATGAAATTTAAACTGAATTTAAAGAAATGCATCTTTGTTAAGCCTCATACAAAATACTTAGAGCATGTATTGAATCTGGAGAATACCAGTCTGGTACGTAGAAGATCAAAGCTATTTAAGAGAATAAAAAACATCTGAAACAAAAAATCAATTAAAAAAAGGCCACTTATTGGATTATGTAATTATTACTCTGATTACATTTCTCGTTATGTAGCTGATGCTTTCCCTCTAATAATAGAATTAACTAGGAAGCACCAGAAATGAAATGCATTAAGTTCTTTCCTGTAGTTAAAAGAGAAATAATAAAAAATATTAGAAGGCCTGATCTTCTAGAAAAAGCTCTTACAGTTCAGATCAATTCTTTTCAAATTAGAATATGAGCTTGTTTAACACAAGAATGAAAAAATATCCCTAATTAAGTTTTGTCAGTCATTCATCAAATCATAGTAAAATTGGCTAATCATTGGGGTGGCATTTGTATTTTGTATGAGCCAAAAAGAAATTTCAGCTTTTCATATTTGGATCTAAGATTAAAACTATAATGGACCATACCCTGTAATCCTTTATGGTCAAGAATGCACTTAAATAATTTAAATTACAGCAACTGGCATTTCAAAAATTGATATTTTAGTATGAAGTAAAATTAAGCAATGCTGATGTGTTGAAACAGTGTTTCAGATGAAAGGTTCAGCAGAAAAATTATTTTTGAATAAAAGTGCTAAGACATAAGTATTTTATTTTGCATGTGTGAAGATTCAAATTAAATTCAAGTTGATTTATTAAATAATTAAATATCCAGCAGAACTATAACTAAGTAAAAACAAGTGAAAACCACATAAAAAAGAGAAAAATACCCTCAACTAAAAAAAGAGAGCACTCTTAGTGAATATTGTTTTCTTTATTTAAATCAGATTATCATTCTTTAAAATGCATGCTAATTTGTTATTCTTTTATTTCGTATATTTTTAAGGTTGTTTAGAGTTAATTGTTAATCACATAATAAGTATTTATATTTTATTTTGTAGAATATTTATTTTTTATTAGCCATGATGCAGATATTTGCATTCCCCATGCATAAATTTTGAGATAAATGAATACGTGTGGATGTTATCCCCCTCCCCACCTCTCCACTCTTATCTTTGTTGGAGATCTGTTCCATTAGGTGAAAGAAAAAATATTGCTCACTCACAATCAATGTGGATCACTAAAAAAATGTAAAAATGAGAAACTATGCACAAAGATGGTAGGAGCAAAACACAAGCTTTAAATACTAATGAATTGTTTATAAATACTGTATTTATTCAAATCTAAGCCTCACCCCCAATTCTCAACTCGTTTTTGAGAAAAAATAAATTTTGCAAAAAGGTTCATCAATATCAAATACTAAAATTTTTTTAAAAAAACTAAGAAATAATAAGAGATTAATAATTCATTTAACTGACCAGTATTAAACGCTTTCAAATACATACATGAACCGATAATTGCTCTAACCATCAGTATCATGTTTTAAAAATCTTTTGGCACTCCCACTGCCTCAGATAACTTCAGAATTGATGCCGGTGTCACCACTTCCCTCCCACGTTGCCATCTTCCATGCCATCCAATACATTTGTTATGCAACATATTTTTAAAAGGAGGTATTATGGACGAATTATTAAAGACTGTTGAACATTTACAAACGAAAATTATACCATTTTGTTTACGTCATCGACATATATTTGTCTCATCAGTGTCAAATTTGTAGTGGCAACTACTCTGTTTCAATTTTTTCTGCATACGAAATTGGCTCTCTTTTCATATTTACATCATTGTGAACTCGTCTTGATGCTATTACTGATATCTTTCATGCATAGGTGATTAAAAGAAAAAGTGTATACCAAATAAATTTCCTAAATACAAACAGACAATGATGTTTAAGATAGACTGGATTACTGGAGATAATGGGATAAGTCAACTAGACAAGTGGTCATAATGGATAGTTACATTTTTCCTTTTGAAAGGGGTTAAAACTCAATTTTCCCCCATCCAAAAAATATTTTCCCTTCGATTCTAAGCTGCACCTGATTTTCAATAGCATTAGTACTGGAAGAATGGTGTGGCTTAGATTCAAGTAAATACGATACCTCTTTACCTCTTGATAAATGTAAATTTTGTTTCTGGATTAGCAAGAGTAGATCATTATGGAGGTTGATTTATTGATGTTGTGCTAAAAAACAACACAAAGGCTATGGGTGACAGACGGACATAATTTTGCATCATGATCATGTAACAAGTACAACTCCAAGGCTGGTAACCTACTTCTCTAACTTCATCACCATGCCAATGTAAAGACTTTTAGCTTTTTCTACATGTGATTTTAGAGGAATTGGGACAAGGACATGACTATTTAGTTACTACAATTCCTTCTTTCCTTTTGAAGGAAAATTTCATCCCAATAGATTTATTAATAGATTCAACTGAAGCAAATTTTTCTTTAGTCTTGATCTTGATACTTTACAGATACAAGAATAACCTTTTCTTTCATTGTAAGCAAATCCTATAACCTCATTTCTGGAAATTTGCTGTTAAAGTATGGAAAAAAGAGAGTAATATATGAGAAAAAGTAGGAAAAAAATTGTCCACATGATTACAACAAAGCACTAGCATTGAGCTAACACAATGAGTACAATTCTTGTAACAGTACATTCATTTATGAAATCTCATATTGTAGACAAAAACTTCTGAATAAAGCTTTGAAATTTTAATAGAGAAAACTTTTTGTCACCATCTTTAAATAGTAAAAAGTTAACTTACCGCCTGTGCCTCTTTCTTGCTCGATGATGTGCTTCCAAACCTTCCGATAGTGTTTTGAGTTTCTCGGGATCCACTTGAGTGAATGTGTGATCTCCAAACCATCTTACCCATAGCTAAAAACAATACATATGGGTATAAATAACAAAATGTACTAATAATTTTAAAGAATCAAAAGCATTACAGAATTAAACATTAAGAGAAAAAATGGTTACATGTACAAGTTGATATGTATATACATTGTTCAAAAAAATTAGGATAACAAGAAAAGTGAAGAAAACCATGCATGGGCATAACATGGTAAAAACACATGTACTAAAATGTAATACACAAAAGATGATGAAAAAAAAATTATTGTGAATCATAATATTTTGAAGGAATGGAATGAACATGAAAAGATGGTTCAGGGCAAAAATTTGGTTTAATGAAACATTGCTTAAAAAAGGATGCAGGATGTTTAATATGGTGTATTGTCCTTAAGCATATTTCTTAAGCAAAAGGGAAGTAGGTACAAAAAGATAGGTAACAAATGTAAAACTATAATGGTTAACAATCATTTAATAAAAAAAAGAGAATCATTGGGCACTTAATTCATTTGACAGTTTTAAAGAAAATATTAATATTAGAAGCTGGATTTTTCACACAATAATAAAACAAAAATTTTAGTTTTAAACTTTTTCCTTTACATCTAATTATAAATGTCAGATTTTAACATTTCTAAAAACATAAAATTCTGACAACGTTTTTCTAAAATAATTATCATTCTGAATCATACTTATTTTTTAAGAAATTGGCACCATTGCTATTTTTATTCTTAATATGAACTCCTATAATAAGCATTGATATTTTAAAAGTTAAACAAAATTGATAATTAAATAAACATTCAATTAATCCTTTCTAAAGAAGCTACATCAATAGACATTTAGGGAAGTCACAAATTTATTTTTAAAGTAAAAAACATTTTATTCAAAAATGATTACACATGTGATAGAGAAAAATGAAGACCATAAATACCTACATATATTCAAAATGTAAGGTAGCTGTCATTTATTAAAAATTTTCAAGGAATTATTAGGCTGACAAGAAAGTAATTTTGATTTTTTTAAAGAGAAATAAAAAATGTCTTTTTAAAAAAAAAAATGATCTTTAGTCAATCAAATAGCTTTCACTTAGCTTGATGACTTTTTTGCATTTTTCTGGTTATTCCATAATTCCATGCTCATAGATCTTCTGGTCCCTATCACCAAAAACTAAAAGTGTGGTTTAAAGTCCTTGTTATTTCTAAAATTTTTACTATTTAAAAACTTTTGAAAACTTCAAAATAAATAAAAATCTGATGATGCAAGGTTGGATCTATACTTCCCAACCAAGCTTCAATAATTTCATATTACTCAAAGAGCATGGTAAAGATAAGTAAATGAGATGGTACAGGATGCTTGTACCATATCTTTACTAAAGTTATCGAAAATGATCCCTTTTTCATCACCAATGATAATTCTTTTCAAAAAGCTTTTTCCAATTCATGTGGAAACCAAATATTGAGCTTAACTTTTTCACCATGATGTACAGATCAATGGAAAACATTTTAGAGACGGGTGTCCCCCTCCAAATATCACCAGGAGATCCGCCAGTGAATTGCATTCTGTACTTGATTTACAGGACTGACCATCCCCACAAAAAAGTGCATTGAACGGCCTACCAGCCAAGAAGGGAGTTTGATACTGGTGCATATATGACACTCCTGTCGCAAAAGGATTAACGAGTCCAAGACATCTTATGCGATTTTCAATTGTTGCATGTGATAGGTTTAACTTTTTTGAAATCTTTTGCACAGTTATAAGACAATTTAGATTTAATTCTGGCTTTCATTTTGCAATCAACTTCAAAAAGTCAACCAAAACACTGGTCATATTTAAAGGAAGAAATCTCCAGAAAGGTTTTGCAGCCAGGGATCCTGAAATCCTGGTGTTTCTTCCAATCCTGAAATTAAATGAGCTAATCACAAGATTTAATTGAAGTCTAAATTATATTTTGAAATTTTTTTAATGAAGTATGTATGCAGAATTTTTTTTTGTGTGTGTGTGTGAAATTATAAGTGCTATAAATAAATTATATGCAGCTGCCATATCTCATATGGGAAAATGTTACACAGGTCTAAGTGGTTTATTGCAATACTTGCACAATGGTATAAGCAACATTTTGTCAACAGTTCCTTCTTTAGTTAAATGTGTGAATAAATAGTGGATCTACTTGAAAGACTTGATGCTTCAAATCCCATTGCATTACTAAAAGCTCATACTACTGGATCTTTTTTTTCAAATGAGGTAACACTTAAAATTGACTCAAGTTCTGATTCGTACACAAAAACCATTAAGTGTAGCAGAAAAACTAGATAAAGTTATCAAAGAGGGATATGCATCAATGCAGCCTATTAGATTTGAGACACTGTCATCGAAAATTCAAAAAGAAATGTCTCTTTGAAAATGGAGGGAGAAGCAGCAACTGCTTGGAAAGAGAACACACTCCTATTTTAATGACAAAGTGTACTAGTGTAGTCTGAATGAGCATTTTCTTTGGCAGGACAATTTGTAACAAAAATAAGAAGCTGTTTGACTGATCAAACGCTAAATGTGACCTGTGTTTTTTTTTAAATCTCATTATGTACTATTTTTTTATGACAAATTAAATTTTGTTTTGATTTATTTCTATAAATAACAATAATAAACCAATTATTTTTATTTATATTATGTAATTTCAACTACGCTAATGTGTAAGTATTTTTTATAAATAGTCCAATCCTAATCCCTGCACCAATCACAGGATTTAAATAATGTAATCCCAGGATTGTGAAAGTATAGCACGGTATGCAAACCCTAATCTCCAGAATGAAGCTTTTATGCCAATTCTGACAAAGATGTTCTATAAAGCACCATAAAAGCCTAAGCTGTTTTAACCCTTTTATAGGGCGATTTTTTCTAGTAATGTTATACAATAATATTTTGGGGGTTGAGGTTATAAAGAAATGTTATAAAGAAATTCACACAATTAGTTTATTCCTACCATCCCCTGGAAGCTATTCAAAGGCAGGACAGATTATGTTTTGCATTTCTTTTTGTATCATATAGCATATTTGCAAAAAATGTAATTAGTAAATTTTAAATTCTACAAAAGGAATTATGAATTAGATACATTTAATATTAAAAATGTTTAAGATGTTATACATATCACTTTTCATGAAATTTCAGAAAACAAGAATCAAAATATAGTGGGACATTACAATCTGAACAAATCTATTTAGTACACTTTTCAGATACTTTAGTAGAACACAAACAGCAACATCAGTATGTTTTTTGTAATGTTTTGTTGTATGGTCACCAACTTCAGTCAATTGTACATTATCTGTAACTATTTTCTAGCTGCTCAGGAGACTTACAGGTCATACTTTGTGTTTACAACTTGAAAATCCAGAAATCAGTTGTGCTAGCCGCAATCATGTAGCACAACTCATAGGTAAGAAAACAGCTTCCCATCGACAATTAAAAATTAATGTTGGTGGAAAGTACACTTGCCAAAGCCTTACACAGAGGTTAAATTTATGAAAAAAGTAAAATGCATAAAAAAGCTTATTTTTCACTCCATGTTAAAATTGACAGTAATCTTGTTATGAACAAAATTACATACTGGAAATGAATTTAATGCTAAAAAAATATTTTATCCACCACTTGATACTATTTCCCATTGAAACTTAATTTTCATAGCTTTTTAATTGTCATTAATAAAAAATATCTGTATAGCAAGATTTTTGTTCTTTAGACCAGTAGTTCTTTAATTTTCTCCTTAATATACCCTAAAGTCTTAACTAACGATTCTAATGTATTCTTCTAAATGATCTTCCCCACATGTTGAAATTTTACATCTATATATGGAGGGAAAGAAATTCCATATCCAATAAGGCAACTAGACATGATGTTATTATTGATTGAATCTACAGGATTATTTTAATTTAAACTTTTCTGTTTTTGTCTCTTTTCTCTATTTTCTTCCCCCTCTCTCTCCTTTAACCTCTTCAGAACGGGGTGTTTTCGTTGCTAAGCCTAACTGAAGAAAAAAAAGCATAAATAATAAAATTTCAGTCCTAACGTCGTAATTTTCGGTACCCCTTTAGAATACAATATAAATTGTCTGCTACATTAAAACTAGAATGTAATAACGTTTTTCTTTTAATTTATATGAAATTATATACAAAAATATCACTTACATCGGGAAATAAATTTTGTAAGTGCTATTCAATTTTTTCCAAAATTTTCTTTGACAAAACATATTAATAAAATTTCAAATTAATAAAAATAAAATTATGACAAAGATTATTTACAAAAAGAAATAGAAAAATTAAAATGAAGACTGAGTATGAAAAATCTTGAAGCATGGAGAAACACTAAGTCCTACATTGTATGATTTGTAAGCATAAAATATTTGTTACTTTTTTTTATTTACACACAGTTTGTGACCATACACTTTGGCATTTTTCATCCTTTTTGTTCATATTAAGGTTAGGAAAATGCTTTCAAAACAATCAAATAATAATCTGAAGTCAAGGTTTTTGAAATAAGAAAAAAATGCAAAATTTTTCTGAAAGCACAACAAAAACTGTAACAGAATTGATGCTAAAACTCTAAAACACTCCACACTGTTAAGAAAAAATAAAATAAAAAAGCATTGGGAGTTATTAGAAATGCGAATGCTTTATATCGAAAGGAAATTTTAGGAGCCATTTGTTTACATTTCGATTATCCCCTCTCCCTCCACAGCCGATGAGCAAAATACCAAATCCAGGCAGAATATTAACCGACTGAAGGTCAGGTTACTCTAACTATGTTCAGTTTCAATATAATGGACATAGGGTGCCATCTAATGGTCACTAAGAAATGTTCCAATTAAAAAGTCATATGCATCGCCTGGCCTACCAGAGCGTTTTTCTAAAATGTATATTTGCACTGCCCGTCGTGAAGGGATTAATTTTTAAATATATAAATGCAGATATCTTTTTTCAAAGAATTTCCCTTCAATTCTGATTTTTAAACTAAAAGTAGTCTCACAAAAAAGTTTTAATTTTTTTGTACAGACAGGGAACTTTTATTATATAACTGAAAATTATTTTAATTTATTAAAATTAAAATGTATGTGTATTTATGACCATATCAAAATTTTGTCTATTCAATAAATGAAAATACATTCTAAGAAATAATGTATCACCTTTCCATCCTCTGATTTTTGAGTGCCTTTTACTTCATCTTTGCGTACCAGCTTTCCTGGCCAAGATGGAAAACCACGAATTTGTCCCCAAACAAGATCACCATCATTAAAAGTTCGTGGCTGGGGAGGCAAAGGTGGTGAAAGAGTGCCATCTAGGAGGAGGGAGAGATACATTTGAAAAAAATTTAATTACATTCCAAAACATAATATAAATCAAAACATTATACAAAGCATAGATTTTTTTTGTGTGCAAGTATTATAAATAATCTTTCCTGATTACTTAGCTCCTTTCTTATATTATTTTCAATAGAAATATCTTTAAAAATAATAATTATAAAGTCCTTTCAACTGAAAACTAATACTAAGATCGCAGTAACCATGATTTAAAAAAGTTTTTACCAAAGGATAGCCATAATAATAATAATAAAAATTTGTATTTCTTTGATAATAAGATTAGATCCCCCCCCCCCCATTAAAAATAGATTTTAGTTGCACTATAACCTACAGTTATTACAGTATAAAAATATAGATTCATTCAAAGATAATTGTGTCATCTTTTAGAAGTCTCTAGTTCATATGCTTAAATTTTACTTTCCATTGTATACTTGGGTAAATTCAAAATACTTAAAATGAATGCAAACTGTGATTAAATATAAAAATCAAAGACTTATATTAAATAACATTTTATAATTTAATACTATCAGTGCCAAATCGCAATAAATTACAATTCTCAGATAAAACTTATTTGCAAGGGCTTTAGTAAGTTTAACATTACATATACCTTTGTGGTGAGTTTAATATTACAGATACCATCAAAAATCATTTTTAGCTCAGCTTTTAAATTTTATTTTCAAAGAAACAAGGTGTGCATGCAACATGACAATGTTGTTAATACATCACAACTTATTTATTGACATCTTGAAGTGATGTAAAGATTATTGGCAATTTGACTTAGTAATTTTGAATTATTGTAAAATAAATAAGATGAGGAGAACACTTAGATGGTATCTCATTTTATTTTCCAATGAAAATAGAAGAGCCTTGAGTGATTTAACGTTCATCAGCATTGCCAAACATGCATTTAGTGGAATCGGGATTCAAATGAGCAGCTTGACAGTTATATTGCAGGCCACAAGCTTGCAACCATGACCATTTAACTACTGAGGTCGTGTTTTTCAATTCCAACTATTAGTTCATTCTCTCCATATATATATATATATTGAACACATATATATATATGTTTAAAATTGCAATTAGTAAAAAAATACTTTCTATTCATCCATTCAAGTTTAAATACATTTTTTTAAACTTGTAGTGGATGACACAAAGATGTTTTAAAACAGTTCTTTTAAATATTAAATTAAAAATGAATAAATAGTAAAAAACAAAAATAATAGTTCAACATCATATATAGAAAAGAAAATCATTCGTTGTGTCCCTGTAGTACAATGGATAGTGCGTTGAACTTCTAATCCAAAGGTCGTGGGTTCGAATCCCACCTGGGATGTGAATGGAGGAGAATGTGATTTCTTTTTTACTGTACAATTTTATTAGAATAATTAAATTTAATTAATGAACAAATAGTAACAAACAAAAATAGTCCAACACAAAATATATAGAAAGGAAAATCGCTTTCTATTTTGTCATTTAATATTGTGAGTCTGTCATATGTTTATACATATTTGTATTAATTATAACTATTTAATAAAAAGTAACTCAAATAAAAAAAATTTTGTTGACCTAGATAGGAATTGACTAAATTTTTTTATATTACTTGCTTATTATTAATTTATTCATCATGAAGCAAAAATTCTTTTCAAACTATCACAAATTCAAATTTAAACTAAATAGCTATAATGTGATTTAGAGAATGAAATAAAAAGTCTTTTAAAATTAAAAAAAACACATGGTGAAAGAAAAACTTTCATACTATGCTAAAATAAAATACAGGATTCTTGATGAAAATAAGAATATAAATAAGATAAAGCATTTACGTATCACATATACAAAGGATTCGGAAAAAAAACTTTTACTCAAATATTTCAAGCTTTGAAAGAAACCTTTTTCAAGACATAATTGAGATAAAAAATTTCTTTCAATTCATTTTCCTACAGCAAGCAGTAACAAAAATTTTAACTATGGGAAATTTTTTCTACTATTGCAAGAGGCAATTAGTTCTTTTCTTTAAAAAATCTAAACAAACATTTTACCTTTATACAATTTAAAAGAAAATTTAGATAGTTATAAAAAAAAAAATATTTTTATCATGCAAATAATTGTGTTAATCATAATCACTTTGAAAAATAGTTGTGAATAACTATAAAAGATATTTAGCAAAATTTCAACAAACACTTTGATTGGTACTGAACCAAAAGCATTAAAAATCAGAAAAAACTTTATACAAAAAAGTTTGTTCTGTTTTTTCATCCTTATAAAATTAACTTTAACAAATTAATTTTATAAATTACTTAAATATCCTCTAGTACTCTCATCATATACTCTAAGATAAAAAATTATTTCAAATAAGGTATAGAAAAAGAGAATAGAATAAATATGAATAAAAAACAACAAAATTAATCAAATATATTAATAAGAACTGGACAATTTGTCTTAGAAAAAATATATATATCATACCATAAATTCTATAAATGTAACTGCAGAAAAACAATGCACATTTTGTACATTTAAGATGGAATTCTTTTTTAACATTTAATATTCTTCACGCCTCCTAAATTTTGAAATAAATATTTTATGAAAAAATTATTCATAGCTGATCAATATTTAAAAAGTAAAGGAATTAACATCAAATTTCAAACTATTAAAACTTTTGAATGAACATTCTTATATTAAATTATAAAGATAAGAAAGGGATCAGGAAAAAAAAATGATCCATATAAAATATTCAATCAAATTCATACAAACTCTAGCATGATTGTATTATGCATAAGAGGGTGGAAATTGCTGTTTTAAATAATTTTGAAGTAATCAATTTAAGAAAAAAATATTAAATGAAAAAAAAAATGGTATTTAATTTGATATCAATATGTATCAAACAATACATACCAAGATTTGTTATTGACACTCACCAAGTTGGAGATAACATTACATTATGGTCACTTTGTTTTTTACCATTTGGTAGTGCGGTTGGCATCGTTATTAACTATATTACAGTTAATTTTTATCAATTTTTAATGGAAGTAAACCTGTTAATTTATGACAATTATAATTTGATTTTTTTTACAAATTTATAACGTAGTCTATGTTAATTCTGCACATTCTGCATCTGCTATGTTAACATAACGTGTCTGGATTGTAACTATTGCCTTCAGTTGTTTATTCAAGCACGGATATTTTGAGTACTAGGTTTTTTTTCCACAGGTTCTTCACTTTCAATTTTTATGGACCAAAAGGATTGCCAATTGTTTTCAAAGAGTCCAGATCCCCCCTCCCCCATTCTTAAAATTTCAGCCATCATGAAATATCATAAACATGGCAAAGAAACAAAAGTTATTTACAGAAAAAATAAGAAATTGGATGGCCATACATATTTTTAATGTTTTACTGCTAATTTTAGAGTGCAAATTCACACCACCTAATTAGTAAATCTGTCAAGCATAATTTTTTTTTCAATGGCAACAAGTTGCAAATTTCCCCCATTTTACTTTTATTTAATGAATTTTTCCAAGCATTTCTAGTAAGATGAAATTCATAGGAAGCTAGAAAATTTTCACAAGCTGACAATTATATATCTATGTGTTAATCAGTTTTATTGATATTAACACATAAAATAGAGAAAAAGAGTAAAATTGTCGGAATTAACATGAGAAAAAAATCATTCAAATAATATTAAACTGATTGGGCTGATTGTATACTGATTTAGGATGGGGAGTCAAGGAATCAGATTCATAATCTTTCAAACATTATTTCTCCACACCATCACATTTCATTTTCTTTTTTTCTGCTTTTTATTCCAGCATCTTTAAATGCCTTTTACTGCATTTTTGTTAAAACCTTGTACTCATATTTTTCTATGTTGTTTTCCAACAAAAAAGGGAAGTACATTTTTGATTATTTTATTTAGTTACTTCATTTAAAATATATGTTAATTTTACTATCTTACACACTCTAGTAAACTATATATATATAAGTAGTTTTTGTTAATTATTTTCATATTGAGTTCATAGTGTTAAGCCCGCTATCTTGAATTAGGAACTATAGGTGCTCAAATCCTATTTGGCATGTTTTCAAAACCCATCTTCAAAAGACTTTTGTGGTGCATAGTGTACTGATAACAAATTAGTTCCTTAAATATTAATAATTTGCACTATGTTTTAGGAGAAAGAAAAAACTTTACCATCTGAATCTTCACCCTGGAGCTCTTCAAAAGGCATTTCAACTTCTCTCTTTAGCCTCTTCAATCCTCGCCTTCTGGCAAGCTTTTCATCTGCTTTCGCTACAAGTGCATTATTGAAAGGATCCGAAACCCCCACAGAGTTTACCTCTGATATTGAATCCATCAACTCTGCACTCACATTATCGTCTTCTTCTCTGATACATGCCAAATTCATAGGTTCTTGGCTCGATTCAACACCCGAGTCACTCGTCACATTACAGTCTGTACTAGAGGGCTCAGAGCTCTCAGAGGATGCAGTCGAAGTGCTCTCGGCCACGCTCGAGTCGCGCTGGCTCTCGGATTGCAGGTGGTCAGCAGTCCATTTGTTCAGTTGGAGAATATCCTGGACAGTCTTTTCCTGAGTTTCACAAATATTCTCCCCTGTAATATCTGGATCAGTATTCACTTCTCCAGACATAGTGCGCAGATCAAGTATTGAGTTACCATCATTGCTTTCTTCGATGATATCCTCGACCGAGGAGCTGGGGGTTTGCTCCGACGCTTCTCCGTGAATCGAGCTACAATCTAAAAAATTCATTATCTGGCTTGTGCTGCTTATGGGATGTGAAATTATCTCTTCATTGCTATCTACTTGCTCCTGAACAACAGCTCTGACTGCTGCTGACAAGTTGACAGGATCAGGCCAAGGAGACTCGCAAGATTCTCCTCCAGATGACAATAAGGTACTGCTATTCTCTCCTTCAAATTTTGACTTGGCATCTTCTAAACAACTATCCTGCATACTCAGTTTAGTGTTCTGACTGTCATCAGGAGAATTGACCAAAATAGAGTTATTCACCGGTACTGTAGAAGTTACAGTCTGCACAGAAGCATTGTGTTCAGTACAACTGCTTTGTACTCCTATGCTTCGAGCTTTTTGGCTCTGCTCAGGGAAAAAAAAATTGGTCTTAGATGTTGAGTTTTCTCCCTTCATTTCTGAGCCAACAGTCACACAAACTGAAGTGGGTTGGTAAGAACTGGAAGCAGATACTTGAAAAGAAGTTGTGTTCATTCCACCAGACCGACACACTTTGACACTACCTGAACATGTTGTGGAGGAGAGTGATTGTGCCACTGGTGGAATTGATTGCTGGAAAATAGAAGAGAACTGAGTCGGAATTGAAGACTGATTTGCATTTTCAGTTACTGCGTGAGACTGAGATGTTGCAGTCACTAGAACTTCAGTTCCTGCCACATGAGTATTTATCATAGGGTTGGTAGCAACCATATTAGGAACAATTGAACCAGCAGCGAAGGCACTGTGCATCTGAGTAGGATGGACACCCATAGAAGAGGTGTCATTGACTACCACAGGCTGTTCCTGAGGAAGCGAGTTAACAGTATGAGGCCCTTGTAGAACAGTCAAGGATTGGAAATGAGGCCCAGGGACTACTTGCTGAACAGGGATGTTTTGTATGACAGTTCCAGTAGGAGTTACTCCTAACATGCTCAAAGGCTGAACAATGCCCAGGGGACTTGTGATACCAGTTGTCAATATCTGATGGCCACCCACTGATCCAATACTATTGTAATTCATCACCGGTTGTTGTAAGAGGGGGCGTGGCTGTTGGGGAAGGACGGTTAGAGTCTGTAGCATAGGTTGCTGCAGGAACTGTTGCTGTAATGATGACAACTGAGCAGCATTTTGTTGTTGTTGATGCTGCTGTTGTTGTTGTTGAATATGCTGGTGTTGAGATGCAGCATTAGAATTAGGTGTGTTTGTAAGAGAAAGATTATGGGTACCATGCTGCAACATGGATGCTACAGTCTGACTGTTGGCTTTACGCTTACCATCGCGGCTCCTTTTACGAATGGCAGGTGACAATGCACGATAGGTTATGTTGTGGGTATCACTACTTGATGAAACAGGGGTTGAACTGCAACTGGAAGCCGGAGTACTACAAGAAGAATTTGAACCAGTCCTTGAATCAAGCATGTTTTCAAAGGTCATTCGAATTTCTTCATTATGACTACCAGGGTGAGATGGCCTCAAATTAGATGTTTGAGAAGGAACATAGCTCACTGAACTTGGCGGTAATACTACACCATTAAAAACTGTTGGAGCAGGTGTTCCAACAACTGGTGATGTCTGTAAAGTATCAAGACGCACTGTCTGTGACAAAACATTGGAACCACCAGGAACAAGAACTGCATTCTGCATTGAATTAAAGGGCACAGTATTAATAACTTGAACCATAGGTTGAACAGGTTGACCTAATATTTGAGGAGCAATTCCTATTGCAGGGATCATTTGAGTCATAGTGGTAGTTACAGCTGTTACATTTGGAACAGATAATGGGGGCATAGGAGAATTTAATGCACACTGTCCCCCAACTATAGGTATTACATTCGTCATTCTAGAAATATTTGATGCACCTACTGTTTGTGGATGTACACAGTTACTATCTCCATTAATGAGAACCTGACCACAATTTGATATCATTGCATGGCCAGTTATATTTGAAGGCACTGAATTAGATCGGGATGTTGACACATTGCTCAGAAAGGTACCAGTAACTTGGTTAACTCCTTCATTTGTATTATTTTTAAAATCTGACTTTTGAAACCAGCTATCTTGCACTATTTCAGAGCTATCCATTTTCTGTCCAATAAGTCTTTGCTGGGTAGAATGAAGGACATGAACCCCTGCAGGAAAAGAATTATCCTTGCTATTTTGAATAGATATTTCATTACTTATTTGCTGAGCATTTATATCATTTCTATCTTGTGTTTTGTTAATAACTGGAGCAGCAAGTACAGGTGCATTATTATGAGAGGTACCATATGTACCATTTGTAAAAGTCAGAGATACACTAGTTGGACACGGAACTTGAGAACTCACTATATTTGAATTTGGAGGTCTTGTAACAAAAGTAGGTTGATTACTCATAATAAAACAATTATTTGGAAGAATTTGTTGCTGATTGACTATATTCGGTCTTATGCTATCAGACAGAACCATTTGTGGTCCAATTTGTTGTGCGGATGCAGCTAAAACTTGTGTACCATTCATCATTCCATTACTTGTCATGGTAGGTGGGAGCATTGTAATTAAGCCTCCTGAGCCTGACATTCTCATCTGAGCCGGGGCCAAAACTAATTGTTGAGAATTCACACCTGAATTTGCAGCTGATGCAGGAAGAACCATCCCTCCAACTTGCTGGACAACCTGTGCTCTGGCTGTGGAGGAAAATATATTGGTAGCTGAATAGTCAGAAGTAATTTTCTGACTCAGTACCTGCTGCACTAGCATGTTAGAATTGTCCTGCTGAACTAGAGAAGGCCTTAACCCAGCCATTCCCTCTAAGCTTCCAGTGTTTGGATTCTGCATGAAAAAGTTCGTGGGTTGGTCATGCCTATGATTACCAGAGTTTTGTAATGCACTATTAAAAACAATGGGCTGTTGGGTCACAGCAATACTTTGTCGCATCTGATGAGAAGTAGGAGACAAACCTTGATTTGAATAAACAGTACTTATGTTGTTTATATGGCTTTGTGGTGTTGTGTGGCTCACTGGAAGATTGATTACATTAGACTGGGAAGAAGAATTAAAAAATGAATTTGCATTGGATAAAACATTCACAGTATTAGGTGAGGAATTGCTAGGTGCGACAGACAGTACAGTGGAAGTGGAGGTGGTGCTGCCAATATTGCTAACTGGCGTATACACAGATGAAGATACATCAGGAAGTTTAGAGTCAAGAGTTAACTGACTTTTTGAAGAACTACAGCTGCTATCATCTGCATTCTGAGAGGTAAGAGGTTCAACTGGAGGATTTTCATGAAAATTTGTTTTTGAGTTCTGTCTGCTAGTTGATGTCACTGTTTGAATCTGATTACTAGAAATTTGGTGATTTGAAAGAGATGGCTTGCTAGTAATTGTTTGAGATTTCATTTTACTTTGGTCATTTTCAAAAGTTGGATATGAACTTGTTACAGGAAATTGATTAGAATCTTGATATTGAAATGAATTACTCTGTAAATTCTTATTTGCATTCTGACAGACTGGGAAGGGAGAATTATTATTGGAAACAGTTGAATCAGGCATTTTGTTAGCATCAAAAAAAGTACCATTGTGTGACTGAGTCCTAAATGTAGGTTGTCTAATGTAATTAAAAGCTAATTCCGGGGGAAAAGGCATGTTGGTTCCAGTAATTGCTTGATAGTTGGAATTTTGCATAGGTCCCACAGATGAACTCGTAATAGTGGCAAATGCTTCTGGTGGTGGACGGTGGTGTTCAGAAGGAATTTGGCGAACATCAATGTTCGGACAAGGTGAGCCTCGATCCAGAACTGAATTAAGCTTATTGGTCTTAGCTTTGCTGTTTTTCTTAGATTTTTGACGAGAAGTTGTAGGAGGATCATCCCTAGATGGTATCTGTCGTGGAGAGTTAACTGCAACGGAAGACAATGGTTGCTGAGTATCTTGCGGTGTAGAAGTATTAAAGCTCTGTCCACAATTAGGATTCATTAAATTTGACATAATATTGCCACTTATATGTTGACCTGTAGGATTTTGAAGGTCAGTAGGAAATAAAAATGCACCGGTGGTTGATGATTGTGAGACTGCAGTTACAACATCAGCGGTGGTTTGAGTGTGCGAGTTCATGTCAATGCATTGGTTGACAGGAAGTGAAGTACTGAACACTTGTCCGCTGACATTGGTAGCAGAGAAATTACAGTTCAGAGTGATATTGGCAGGAATGCTGTTGCTGTGCAAAAACTGCTGGGGATTAAACATCCCTTGTTGGATAGTCTGTCCATATGCCTGATGATCAATTGAAGAAAGAGGAGGAACTCTGTCGGTATAAACTGTTTCTGTATTGCGTGTCACAACCTGATCCTGCAAGAGACAAGGTAGTGATGGGCTCATGTGCTTATGGAACATGACCGAAGGAGTATTGCTGTCTGGAGTACATTGTTGCTGAAAAGGTTGAAGACATCCTTGAATCTTTTTGTCTTGGAAAGCATTTTCAGGTACAAAGAAATTTTGGTTCAGATGATGCAAATTGTTAAAATTGGCAGCAGGATTTAATTTATTGAGAACAGGTAAATTCTGCTCTTCTAAGATGAATCCCATTGGCTTTGAGGAACCTTTCCGCTGTTCAAGAGATTGGGAGTGTGGCAAAGTCTCCGATTTGAGAGTGTTTTGAATTTTCATCTGTTGACTTGAACCATCAAGGTAACAAGTTTTGTTAGCACCGGGTTTTTCCTTTTTCTGACCCAATTTGTCTCGCTGAGCCAGAAGTTGAGACACAAGCACACTGTCAAATGGACTGCGGTTCTTCCCCTTCAAACGTTTTCTTTTACTTGTAAGGCATGCTTCTGTTTAAAGGGAAAAAAGAAATAATAATTAGAATTTCACAATCAGCATAACACAAATAGTATTTTTCAGCACTTAATTAAAAACCATCATAATGGAAATTTTAATAAATTTAACCATCATAATGGAAAAAAAGAAGTTACTACTATTGAAGTAAAGTATTATGACAATTTAAATAAAAAAAAAACTCATGTATTAGATATGCATTTTAATCTTTAAGCATGGGTACAGTTAATGTTACACACATACACATTAATTATTTGAAGACACAAGACAGACCCAAAAGATAATCACCGATGAGAATGAAAACTATATGCTTGCTTTCTATTACAATTACATTAGTTTTACAATAATTCTTTAAATAGCAATTTAACTTGCACAAAATGTTGTAAATTCATAAATTTTCATCAAAATAATTCACAAATTTAATGTTTACTACTGGTTTTGGAATTTTGAACTCTTTTCAAATGAAGAGGATAATACTCCCATTCCTACCATCAAAATCTGCTGCATAATATACAAGGTCTTCTATGTCAATTCTAATTAAAAAGTACCTGTTTCCCTATTTAGAAAATCAATTTTATAGAAATCTGAGCAATTAAAACATCACTAGTGACAAATTCATGATCATAACCACACTACTTCTGCAGCATAAATTTCAATTAACAATGTCAATGAATGTTTGTAAATGCACATACATAAATAAAATATTTTAATGAAGAGAAAAGCAAAAGTTACCTTTCTTTGCAGGAGGCTGAGTAACTATGGAACCAGACTCTCGTATGGTACTTAAGGATGACAAAGGAATTGTGCTATTGTGAAATGTGGCCATAGCAGCTATTTTACGTTTGTGGTTGCATAATTTGGTTGGATCATTCCAAGATAAATCATTTACATTCCAACATTTGGTGGTTGCCATAGGATTAAAATTAAACACTTTATTTAACATTAGAGGACATTCCAGACCGCATTTACAAGTGCCTTCTGTCTGTAGATATACTGCCACTTCTTGGAGAGAATACAGATACATTTCACTGGGACTATAAAGAAAAGAAATCATCTTTTATTGGAAAGATTGAAGACAATACTTCTAAAAATAATTGGGGACAATTAATAGAAAATATTAACTTTTCATAGTTTTATAAATGTGATACACTGAATCAAAGTAAAAGATTAAAAATTATCTATTTTTCTTTCTTAACAGGTTACATATAAATAGAAATTAAAATAAATGAGGTCCAGATTTTGATGAATTTGCAACTTTTAATCAATATATTGCAACTGAGCTTACTTGTGCAATCAGATAATAATTCTTGCATTAATGAAATGAGTTATTTTATTATGCCTCACTTTATTTTAGAATAAATTCATCGTTGGGCCAATCTTGTTGTGTCCATAAAATAATTTTGTTTCAAAAAATTTTAAGGTGTTTTTCCATATATTTTTGGAGGATATATCAATTATTTCTTTTCACTAATCATTTAGATTTAAGAATTTGTAGTAGAATATTTTGAACATATTACAATGGCGAGAGAAAAAAAATATTGTAGAGCACAAGAATTAATACTATTTATTACAAAAATTAAGTTAACTCTACATCCATCTGAACTTACTTTCTCTTTCTTTTCATTGAAACTATCAGAACATTTTATGTACTGTTTTAATTAATGTACTAAGTTATTACAACTTGGTAATAACCTGTAACCTGTGTCATGGTTTTTTTTTTTTTAATGTTTTTAACTCAAAGGTTAAAATGAAACTAAAAAATCAAATGAGTATACATTAAATGATAAATTAAAAAGCCATTACAGAATATTGATCAGTCACTTATATAGCATACAAAGTAAATACTTTAATATTAACCATGCCAATATAACCAATACCACAAATATGCTGAAGCAAAAACAAAACTAAAAAATTATTTTCAAATAAACAAAAAATCTTTTTTAGAAAATAGGATAAGTTTTTAAGAAATAAATTAATGTAATAATATAATGAGAGCTGATCTTTGGTCTGTCAAAACAAGAATAAATATTTCCACGAAAAACTTTTTCTTTCTTTTTAATAACAAATTATAATGAATTTCTTTCATCCCAACAGCATCATTAAATAATAAGAGCTATCATTTCCTCTAATTTAATGTTTTAATTAAAAGTGCACACAACAGTAACCTTCTATATACTTTTGAAAAAGTTAAGTTAGTTAACATAAAATAATCAGTATTTATTTCAACATAAATTTGATAACTTTTGCAAGATAAGTGTCATGATGAAAAAATAGTAAAATGAAAACATAATACCTGAAAAATACTTAACATCAAATTTTAAAAACCAATTTATTTCTTAATTCAAATGTAAAGACCTTGATAATAAAAAAAATTACAATCTTAAAAAAAATGGGGGAAGGGAGTACCAAAATTGTAAACACATACTGAAAATTTTACAATTTGGTTTCAATATAAAATACTTTTTAAAAAATGAGTCATTTTTTTAATGTCCTATATTGTTATAACCTTCCAGAACCTCAGACTGCTTATTTTACAGTTTTACGATGATTTAACAATGATGCATCAAAGTGCAATTCAAATGAAGCTTTATTGCTGTATATAATCTCTCTCTTCTTTCACTCAAGCATCCTACCCTTTATTAGTAAAAACCTTTTAGAAAAATTGAAACCTTAAAAAAAACCCCTCTCCTTACTGTTGAAATTACATTAATCATTAAAGGTGATAATAGACTTTAAAAGGAAGTAAAATATGTAATAACTAAAAAGTAAACAGAAGGATAAATTGATGTACAGTTATAGAATTTTTGTTTATTACCTCTCTCGCATTCTCTCTCTCTATACTTTAAAATGAAATTTTTAAGACCTCTCTAAAGCCTTTTTTAAAAAATTAGATTTGTCAATTATTTAAAAATGGTAATGATATTTGATTATTATAATTGGATTGAAACTAAAAGCAGGAATAAATCAAACTACAATTACATGAAGTTTTGTTTGCAAGTCTTTCATCATCATATATTTCAAAAAATTAAGAAGACCATAAGTCTAAAATCTTTTTATTTAAAAATCAGACATATTAATTATTAAAAAGGAGATAATGGAAATTATCATTTGAAAGTAATTAAAAGTATAAAATCTAAGATAATCTAATATTTCAATTTCATGTTTCATTTTAGGCTTAAAAAAAAAATCAAAAAATTAACAATTTAAAAAGAAACAAAACAATTTATTTATGTAAAAATATATTGATGCAATTTACTTATAAAGCATTAACAGAAATACCATATAAATAACTAATAAATAGCAAATAAACTTTTAGAATTTTTATAAAATTGAAACCTCAGAACTACAAAAATCTAATTATTAGAATGATAATAAACAGAAATTGCCTTTTTTTGCAACAGTACTTTTATTTTCATCATTAAAATTTTTAAAAATATACAACTATACTTAAGTAATTAACAAAAATTTTTATAATATTTACAATTCATATATACTTAATATGACAACTTACAATGCGAATTATAATAAAGATGTGTGGGTAAGTTAGCTTTCTTTGTAATAACACTTGCTATTAACATTTATACTTCAAAATTGCTAAATATAAATAATAAATTTCAGTAATAATTATGATAATCTGACACAGTGTCATATATAGAATAAAAGTACAAAATATTTAGATTGAGAAAATGTTACTATATACTGAAAACAATGAATCAGCTAAGTAAAAGTAATACAAATTTTTAATTGAATTAATCAACAAAAAAGGTTTGATATCAGATATTATTGTTCCTTCAAATATCATTTTAAGAACATTTATGTGACTTGATTTGTTACAAGGAAAACTTATAAATTTAAAACTGTTCCTACATTGTAAAAGATGATTTTAAAAAATATTCAGAAATCTATTCTACTTGCAAGAATTTTTTAATTAACTCACCTAATGTAAATCACTTTTCCACTTGATATCACCCGCTTCCATCCAAAAGGCACAGTTATGAATGTCTCACTGTGCTGCACAGAAAGGACGGGATTCATCTCTTGAAATTTCTGAACACCCGAGAACACTTTCTTATCACAGGGAGGCAGCGTGTTCACCTGACTGGCAGCTGAGGGGTAGGTTACACAGTTGTAACTGCCAGCAAATTTGGTAGGATCGGGGCCTTGTTCGGGACCTGGGGCACACATGTTGATGGTCTGGGGCACCACAGAGAGCTGCTTCACTGACTCAGTGGAGAAAGTGATGTTCACAGCATTCGCAGTGCTCTGTTCCACTGAAGTGCTGGGCTTTGCAATGGTGTGGATGCCAAAAGAACTGGCTATTGCCAGATTCTCTGGCGCCTGAAAAGGAGCATTCAAGACAATGGTATTTGTCCTGGCATCTTGGCTAAAAGATGCCATTTTAGCTTCCTTTCAAGCTAAAGACTTGGTCGCCTTTAAGTGACATTAGAAATCCATATACAAAAACAGGCATTTTGTTTTCTCAGCATGGTATGAGGAGAATAAGGATTGCCTTAGTTAAGTATTCCGTTAAGTACTGCCTGTGACCTAGAAAATGAAACAAAATTTTCAGTATCACATACTTATCAAAGAAATGTATATTTGCAGAATAGTATAGGCATGATTATAATGCTATTACATAACTGCACAGAGATATTTGACATTTGAGATATTTGACATTACTGTTGATTCTATCAAAATAATGTATGCCTGCCTAGAAAAAAAATTCTGATGTAGAAAATTTACTTATTAGGGAGGAAAAAAAACTTGCTTATCAAAAATTTGTCACAATTTCATCTAAATGACACAAATAAATAATAAACTTTAACCGACAATTTTCTCTAACACCAAGTATTATGAAAAACAAACACTCATTTAAATATTTGTTTTAGCTAATTTTGTTACTGTTACATATCTATACACAGTAGAATATTCAGTACATGAAAAGTGTTTTAGACAATGTACTAATTTCCATTATTATTTCATTTTACAAGAATAACACTTAGATAATTTGTACAAACATAAAAAAACTGATAGATTGTAAAGCAGAAGAAAACATTTTGATTACTTTTACAACTCATTAATACTGCTATGATAATTGATGATAAACACTTCATAAAAACAAGATATTTTTTAAAGTTCATTAAGGTTAACTTTAAAATTTTTAAAATTATGGATATTTATAACTACTGTCTCCATGTTTGACCTCAATTCCTTAGACCAATAATAAATAAAGCTATAAGTTGAAAAACAATAAGACAGCCTTCAAACCTTTTTAAATACAAAATTTATCTTTTGTACACATTTTGAAAAAACCTATCACATTTTTAATCATCTATTCCAGTAACTCCACTTACCATGTTCTAATTTACAACACGAAAAAAAATTCTTGAAGGGGAACATTGACTAGCATATAGCAGTGATTTCTAAATTGAGAAGCCCACCCTCCTGGGGTGACAAGAAAAGTTTAACAAAAATATTTTTTTACAAGGTAACATATGCATTAAAAATAAATTAATTAATATAACATTAAAAACTTTATCTGTCTATCTCAATCAAACTTCTAGATAAACATTATTTTTTAATTGGAAATTATAGTTCCCAAAATTAGACACCCCCGCGAAGAAGGACACAGAGAGTAACTTTGAAATTCATTGACATAATGGTTCATACAGGAAAGAAATGCAAAACTATACAAATTTAAGAACAGCTGGCTGGGTGGCGTGGTTGGTTGGTCGGTCACAGGCCTTCTGCCCCCAAGGTTGCAGGTTCGACCCTGGCCCAAGTCGGTGGATTTTCATGATGCAGAAAATTGATAGCGGCCATGTCATATGATTAAATACTGCATGTAAAAGATCCCTAGAGCGTCTGTTTGGCTTGGATGCTCTCAGAAAAATTAAATTCTGGTACAGGTTCGCATCGTCAGAGCTCAGGTGCCTCCCTCTAAGGAGGAAACTGGTCTTAAAATTACCTATGGCAACTGGTATCGGCCTATAGGGCGCCGCACTAAAAAAAGTGATACCAGCTTCCAGGGGATGTACTAGGTCTGCAATGGTTGATGACCAATTCGCAGCATATTAGAAATAAAAAAAAATAAAAACATATGTACTTTACACATGTGATGATTGGAACTAAAAAATACGTACGTACTTATGCCAGGCATATACCGCAAAAGCACAAGAATTTGATTAAATATATTTCACTTTACTTTTTTTACAATTTTTTTTCTTCAGAACTCAATTATTTATTACAATTTAAAATATTTTTCAACAATTTACTTAAACAAGAAATCATTAACAGTTTTGACACAAAAAGTTAAAATAGCATTTGATCTTTCAGTAATAACTTAAATTTTGCTTTCTTCAAAAATTTCAATTGTGTTCAATCTGTAATAAACGCAGTTTTGACTAAATATATAATAATCCATTAAAATATCTTTCTATACTCATAGTAATGTGATTAATATAGTTTTTGGTAAAATATTTTCAAGGAGAGGGAATCATATCCATGTACTAGCATTCAATACCACATATAATCTTATTACAAATAAGCTCATTTATTTCTGATATAAAATACTGTATCAAAAGATAAGTAAGGGTATTTCAAAGCTCGACAAAAAATTTTTTTTTAAATACATATTTATATTTTTCATAAAGAAATGATGCTGAACATTTTGTGAATATTTCTAATATATAGAAGATAATAAATGATTTATTAAAAATCACAATCATTACAAACATTTTAGACCAAATTCTTAAATATGTCGCCTTTGAGTTTTTTCAAAAAAAAATTAAAACAAGTAAATTTTTTTGAAGATTTCAATATTTGCTACTCTTTTATATTCATTAACAAGCTAAAGATATTTTAAAATAAAATTGCTATC
Source organism: Trichonephila inaurata madagascariensis (assembly GCA_019973955.1). NCBI lineage: Eukaryota > Metazoa > Arthropoda > Arachnida > Araneae > Nephilidae > Trichonephila > Trichonephila inaurata. The sequence goes on from BMAV01025394.1 coordinate 76,627, forward strand.
AAATGCTAAAAAAATACTTGAAAATCAAGAAAGCCATATAAAATGTTAAATAGATAAAATTTATAAATCAAATTGCGACATTATTTAGGCTTTAAAGCAATAACATCACAGCAATTCATGGTTTTACCATTGTTCTTTAACAATCAATACTATACTGTTCGAATTAATTGGGACAAACGGGAAAAAACGATTTTTTCTAAAACCTTAGCTTTTAATCATTACATATCTTAAATAGACTGAAAAATCTCAATATTAGTATGAAGTATGATCTCTTTTAACAGAAATTACCTCTTGAACACATTTTGGGATCAAATTCACCAGTGTTGAACACATGTTATTGCCTTTACCATTGAAGAACTACGTTTGTTTATTGTCTGTTCTGTTGTTGTGCAATTCATCTCAGCTAAAAGATTCTTGAGAATACACTGTAAGTTCTCAATAGGATTTAAGTCTGGTGAAATACCAGGCCAAACACACACTTATATTTTATTTTCCTGCATAAAAGTCTGCACTGATATCCAATCGTGACAAAGAGTCAAGTCCTGTTGAAATGTTCCATCAAAATGTTTTCATGAATTGTACAATCCTACTACTTAACACTTTTATGTATTTGACAGAATTCATCATGCCTTTAAGAGAAACTAAATTTCCCATGCCATTTGTAGTGAAAAAAACCCAAAACATCTGTTTAGAAGGGTGTTTTACCCTCTGTTGGATATGATCTGGCAACACAGTTTCAACTTCACTTCGTCTAACTGCTTTTGATTTGTATCCCTGCACAAACAAATGCATTTCATCACTGAAAATCCCCTTCTTTTAGGCATTAACAGTCCAAGATCTGCATTTTTGGCCTATACTAAATATTTTTTCGTTTTCTGAGTAATAAATGGCTTTCTCTGTCTTACAGCTAACTTCCAGAACTCTTTTCTGTACAGTTAAGGTACTCCCTTCAACACCATAATCCAATAAATCACTCAAAAGGTCTGTGCTCATCTTACTTTAATTTATTTTGCTATTTCTCACTAGGATTTTATCAGTTCTTGGAGTATTTTTCTGTTTATGCCCACATTTTCCTTTTCCTTTTAGAAATAATGTTCCAGAATCTTGAAATGTTCTTAAAATTCTTGAAACACTTGATTTGTCCACACCAAGTACCGTAGCTATATTTCTCACATTCATAAAAGTGTGTTCATTAAGAACGATTATTTTAGAGCAAAGGAAGCCTTTGGGTTGGTAATCTGGAATTTATTGAATTAACAATTAAATGATCACTTGAACTTATTGAAATAAAATACCAGGGCAAGTGTCAAGAACCTTGGAGTGAGTGATGATTTTTACTTTCAGCAGGACAAAGATACCAAGCAAATGGCTTACATTATGAAGTCTCTCTCGTGGCTGTTCTACCACTAAAGAGACAACTAAGCTAGTTGAATCCCTGAAAAATATGTTGAGAAGTTATAGAAAGAATGGAATAGTTTAAAAAGTATTAACTTTTAGTTATGATCCATTATCCTAAAGGTTTTTTCCCGTGTAAGCGAACTTTTGACGCACACGATTTGCGTTGTTCTCCAGTTATAAATTTAGTTCTATTTTTTAATGTGATTGTTGCATATAATATTTGAATTTAGACAGCTGGGTGGCGTGGTTGGTTTGTCGCTGACCTTCTGCATCTAAGGTTGCAGGTTCGACTCCGGCCCAAGTCAGTGGATTGTCATGATGCAGAAAATCGATAGCGGCCATGTCATGATAATATGGCATGTAAAAGATCCCTTGAGTGTCTGTTTGGCTTGGGTGCTCTCGGCAAAATTAAATCCCAGTACAGGTTTGCACCGTCAGAGCTCAGGTGCTTTCCTCTACGGAGGAAACTGGGCATCAAAATTACTTGCAGCGATTGTTATCCCACTATATGGTGCCCCACTAAAAAGAGATATCAGCTTCTGGGGAATATACTAGGTCTGCAATGGTAAAACATTATATATAATCTGCAACCCATTAGAAATTTAAAAAAAAAAAAATTGAATTTACAACATTAGAGGAATTAATAAAAAATAATGATTCAGAAAGACTTCATTTAATTAGCAATCTTTGCATGAATATGATTGATAATCATCTGTATGCAGACTTTCAGGGGCAAGTTATATGGGATCAGGTTTTTTTATAGTATCAACAAGCACCAGTTGCTGGACAGGACAGAGGAAATCCCCTTTGTGTACAGTCAAAGCAATATACAAGAGTCTATAGTGTGTCTATAGTGTGTGTGTGGTGGCACATGAAAAGATATTTCAAATTTTCCTGTTAAATAATCTGTTATATGTTAAATTTTACAAAAACTCAAATTCCTATTTAGTTAAAAACATTTTTGAAGAAAAAAACTTTATGTAAATATCATTAGTAAGTTATTTCTTTATTAAATTTTTAAAACTATTATTAGTACTCTATGCATATATTTTATTCATCCATATCACTTGCAATAAAAAAAGGACTAGTAATATTCTCAAGAATACTAAACATTTGGTTAACATCCGGGGAATGTTATTCACCCATAACAATTGGTCTGTAAAAAACATTCAGCAATGATTGTATGAAACACTTTAAGAAGAAATACCACATTGAAAGAATCAAAGAATGATTATCTAAGATGCTGCTTTAAATCAAAATAGTTTTGATACTTTGAATATTTGATGTGAAGCTATCTGTTATTATAAAAAGGGTAACATTAATGTTGATGACATTGAAATCAACACTGGATACTTGAAATAAAAGATATCAATGGACCTTATAAAAATTAGAAAATCTAGATTTCTCACACTTGGGTTATTAATCCATTTCAAAGTGTAAAAACCAACATTTGCAGAAAAAAAAATGTTTTTAATTGAAAGCTAACAGCCCATATTTTTATTTTTTTTTTTTCAAATTTTACATATGTTCATAATATATATTCTTAAATTATCAAGAGTTTTTTTAAAAAAATTTTTAGCATTACGATTATATTGTATGCATGTTGTATATTATAGAGAAAAATGTAAAATGATCTACTAAGAAAATTATTCTTTTAAAAGGAAGAAATCAATGCAGGAAAAGTTAGGTATCACTCTGATTTATATCCTACTATAATAGTCTCAGAACGAAATATTTTCAAAAGCATTTTGAAGTTTCCGTATTTATGTACTATCACAACAATGGCAAAGTTCAAGTTAATCACGAAGTTGGCAGCCCTAATTTTGCAAGTGTTGTACGTACTGAATTGCCAACCATGTGCTTCATTTCATATAATGTCATCAATACAGTTGCCAATAATATAAAGTATCTAAGTTTTTTACACTAAATTTTAAAAGTGAACAATATACAAAAAGTTTTTCTTTAAATCTCAAGAATTTTTTGGTTTGAATTTCAGTTTTCTCCCCCTTTACAATATCACTTAAATGTAGATAAAAAAAATAATATATATATATAATTACAAACATAAATAAAATCACACTAAAAGTTTTTATTTCAAAATTTATTGAGTTTTATATTTATTTCAATGACTTCATTCTCTTTAAATTTCAAAAATCCTAATGAAACACCAAAGCTCTTTCAAGCACCTATAATGTGAATTAAATTGATACAACCTGAGAGAATATTCCTCTGTGCCTCTATTCTAATTAACAGTTTTCAATGAATTACAAGAGGAGTTCTTGTGTTCTAACCAAATTTTCGCATCTTCAGATATTCTACACCTTCAAATCTTTCAGTTAAGAAATCTTACTGCTCTTTTCCATGATTCAATGAAACAAAATACTACTTTAATAATATTTTTGCACCCTGATCTTTTACACATATAAATTGAAATAGTCTTCATATTCCATAATATAAAACGATGCTTTTGATGTATGTCTGCAATAAAAAAAACCATGAAGAAAATTTTAAAAAGAAATTATAAATTAAATGTATTCATAGTACATATAACTAAAAATCATACTTATAATTACCCTTTTAATAAATTGAGAATTATCACCAGTTCTTCTAATTTACACATGATTTTTTTTAATTTTAAAATATCTCATGAAAAAAATAGGTCTTACATTAAATAAAATTAGTACAAATTTCTATTGTTTTTTTAAAGAAATCAAGTTAGATAATTAAGATGTAAACTACATTAAATAAATAAACATATAATTAATCAAAAGTAATTAAAATAGTAATCATTCATAAATAATTTAAACTAAGCTAAAAATAAGGAAAAATGATTCCAAAAAACTTTAAGAGAATTCTTTAAGAAAGTTGCTTTATAATGGGAAAATTAAATATTAATTTGTATTTTTAAGAAAAATCTATACTTACGTATTAGCATTACCACAGCCAAAATTGCATGGATTATCTTCAAATAAAACATGTTAGAACTTTTGTTGTTTTGATATCATGGTGAAAATTTTACTACACTAATACGCAAGTACTGAAAAATCTATTAAACACAATATTCAACAGCATTTAGATGCTGTGGCTTTTTTTTAGCTTCAAACTTTTTACTTACAGAGTATTTGTCATATGCCTACTCAAATTTGAGCTTAATTTCATATTATTTTTACAATACTTAAATCCTCAAAAACTTTATTCAGCATTTTGTGTTTTTTTCAGTAATGTATATGAAAAATTGGTACTTGTATATTAACTTCACAGCAGCAAAATTTACACCATATG
>BMAV01025394.1:81316-108968 GCA_019973955.1 Trichonephila inaurata madagascariensis
CCAAAAAAATTAATAACAATATTTAAAATTTTGTAATGGCAATACAGTATGACAAAAGATACCAACAAAGGACTTCATTCAAGACTTGACAAAGACATAACTAAACCCTTTTGTCTCAGCGATTTTAAACATATTAATCTTTACAAAATAATAAGGTACTAGCATATTATCACAACCTAAAATAGGCAACATTATATGAAACAAAGCACCTGGTTGCCTATTCAGTGTGTACAACATGTCAGAAATCGGGGTTGCCAACTTAGTGAGTTATTAATAGAGTTAGCGATTGTTCCGATAATACACAAGTACCAATAATAAAAGCAAATGTTCATCAAAGTACTACAATTTAAGTTGTAATTTTATACTTATATCATATAAAATTAAAGCATGTACAACATTATCTTATTTTTTTCAAGGAAGCATGATCTCTAGAATATATTTCCGTATTATTTAATAAATTATATTCTAATATTAGAATGAATCACACAAAAAAAATCCGAAAATGATTTAATACATTTAATGACCAATGAGAACTATGTAGAAAAACTGAAAGAAAAACAACAGATAGTCTCCTGGGTAAGAAAAAGGATACTTACGTATTAGTGTCAACGCAACTAAAATTGCATCATGGGAAAAATTTTTCTTCAGATAAAACATGCAAGAATCTTTGTTGCTTTGGTATTATGGCGTGATTCATGTGGTGCAAATTTTGCTGCGATGACGCTAATATGCAAGTACTAGAAAAGGTTATGTTCTAGAAAAATTTAAGTCCAAGCATAAATTAATTAGCCAACAATTATCTGTATTTCAATGTTCATAATATAAGAATTATAAGTAAACTAATCAATTTTATAAAAATATATTCTGGTATATTAAATATATTTATTTTATTAATATTTACATAAATTTGAACTAGTACAAAGTAATTACGATTTGTTCAAACAAATTTTAAACTAGAGTTTCTGTATCTGTTTTTCATTCATTTTGAATGCCAGGCAGTGGCGCACACAAGGGGGGAGGTCCGGGGGCCGGGGCAAGGTTCTTGATGCCCCCCCCCCCGATTAATTATAATTCTATAGTACGTAAAATTTAATTAAGTATTTGTTATTAATGATTAATTTTATTAATTAATGCTAATTATTTATTCAATAATTACTTTTTACTGTTTTTTGTTCCCATAAATCGACAAAATCAAAAGAGCATGGTACAAGAATGGCGAACTTTCGACCCCGGACCCCTTTGAAAAATTCCTGTGTGCACTACTGGTGCCAGGGGTTTGCAGATAAGGCAGCATCTATACACTTTTATGTTCACTGAATGACTCTTCAGAAAATGAATCACTTATTAAATACTAAGGTTTTTAAAGATGAAAAAAAGGATTTTGTGTTTACCAAAAAAAAAATCACTTAATAGGAAACTATACTCGGAAGAAATGAATTATTACAGTACCTACTTACTGCTCAGTATTTGTTTACAAATTATAATAAATATTTAAATATTCCTGTAACCATTGGGTTAAATAAATACAAACAGCAGGAAAGGAAGAAATGCTAAACCAATTTTTAAAACTTTGCCACACTTTGGATTAAGACTTAAGTATTACACTAAGCTGGATGAGTACCTTGAAAATAATAAATAATGTTGATGACATTTGCATTTTCTTTTGCCATTTTTTTAATTATCAACTGAATATAAAGTCGAATTACTTAGTAATCTACTACCTTCCATAAAAATATTTTAAATGCTGAGAAAAATATTGGAACTTTATTGTTACAATGAGATATATGCTGAAAGTTTATAAATTATTTTTACACTCTATAAAATAACTAAATTAGTCTCTATAAAGAACAATAAATAATAATAAAAAAAAAACTACACTTCAAGTAAATATATAATCTTTCAGTCAATCACTTTATTTAAAGCTACAAAAAAAGTTTACACTGAACTTAAGCTTAAAGTATTCCAGGGTGATTTCTGTAATCTTGTTTTCATGCTCAGTACCTACTTATTATTATAAATTTAAAATGACTTCCCTTCACAATATAAATCCTGGTCAAACCCTATTCCAAACTTGAAAGATAAGTTACTCATTATATAATGCAGGACTACTTATTATATTGTACAGGACTATTATTATTAGTGTGGATATATTACAACTGATGTTAAGAATCTAATACAAAAAATAGTATCTAGGGATGGATATTAAATTAGGATTTTACCAATCTTTTAAGTTCTTTCCTAAATGTGAATACATAGTTTTAAGATATATAGTAAGATAAATGCCAATAATGTTTTTTTTATTTAAAATTTATTCACTGTTATATTTATCAATGATTTTATTCATTCAAGATTTATAAATGCTACTGAAACATCATGGTTTTTCTTTAGTACATGAAAATTAAAACTAATACATTTCATAGGTACATTAAAATGTTTTTATATGGGGATGAAGCAAGCCTGTGATCCTTAATAATTTAAGGAAATACTCTGAATGCAATAACTTCAAGATGGATGAGAAGTGAGGGAGGAGTAACAACAGTATTTAGTTTATAGAATATCTTCAGTGTTAATTGACCATGATTTAATGACAGGAAAAGTTAAGAACCATCTAGCATTAAAAAAGCATTACAAGCAGGATAATGTAACAATATATTCTTAGTTTAAATAGTATTTTTTTTTATGGATATCTTAAAATTATCACTTTTACAATGACATTCTTTAGCAGAATACGAGAGTGAAATTATTTGATCACATTTGAGTCTAGTTAGAAAATCAAAAAATACTAATTTGTTTAAAACATTAACATAACACTAAAGGTATGGTTAATTCCTAGTATTTTAAAGAACATGATGAGAAGGCTGAGGAAAAAAAAGAGAAGGGAAAGAATGGTTAGAAAGTAAAACTTGGGGAAAATGGAGGAAATTTAATACACACTGTAGATTTACATATTTAAAAAAAAATCCAAGCTAAAATATTACAGTACTTGCATATTATCGCAACAATCCCCAACTCTATTAATAACTCGCCCAGTTGACAACCCCGATTTCCTATGTGTCATATGCGCTGAATTCGCAATCAGGTGCTTCATTTCATATAATGTCGCCAATAGGTTGTGACAATACATAAGTACCAATATTACATTACTTCTGTTGTAGTTACTTATGCCACCTGATCGACAATAACATCAGATAAAGGTCCACGAAATTCAGCGTGGTGAAGGGCTAGATTTTCACGCTTGTCATTGGCCTTAGCTTTGAACACCATGAAGGTGACAGTACGATTTTGCTCAGTTTCACCCCAATTTTGAGGGAGAACACCCTGGGGTGCTCAGGGACTTCCCACCTCTCTTCCTCTTCCACCAACCTCATGAGGAAACTTGCGGCTCGATGGCTATTTAGAGTACTCCCTGCCACGACAGCACTATACATTTACAAACATCTATGCCTTCTCCAGGATTCGAACCCAGGCTGTACGGCACCACAATCAACATCACTAACCACTATACTGGATAGGTGACTGGACATTACTTCTAAATTCCTTTACAAAATTAAAATTCCTTCACTTTTTCTGAATTTTAAATCTACTTCAAAGACAAAACAGAATTCATAATTTACTAAATTTTTATGTATAAACCAATAAAAAGTCATTTGTACTGATAAAATTAGTTTCCCAATTGAACTAAATAAACTCAGTACTCTCAAATTACACCATCAGCAATTTTCTTCACTTCAAAAGAAATCTTCAAATGATACAATACACAGCCAATATTGGAAAACTGTTACAGCACATCCTAAAAAACAATAACAATGACAGCATTTGGCAACAGTCTAATATACTAGTACCACAAATTCTGCAAACAGTTAAATATTGGAAGTAGCAGTTTGGTAAAAAAATTTAACTCGCACCTTTTGCGACAGAAAAAAATGGTGCCAAATTACCATTACACCAACAACTTGTTTCTCTATATTGGACATACATTCAATATGCTTACAAAGGGTGCTATAAATATCAAAGGAAAATGGATACATGATGTAGAAGGCAGAAATTAATTTGCCATAAAAGCTTGTAAGAAATGAAATACAGTAAAACTTCTCAACAGTTAACAAAATCCCAATACTTAATCAAAAAGAACTCAAACAAGGTTTTATTAATAAGTCAAGAATCTCAATTTCATATGGAAATAACTACTTTGATATACATCAAAACAGAAGGAACATATGTACAAAACATCTGACAAAAAAATTAAAACATAACAAAGATTTAAAAGTTCTAAATTTATATAAATAATTATAACAATTTATTTCATTATTCCATTTTCGATGCTCATATAAAAAGCTGTAGTGAAAATTATGATGTCTCTAGAATTTCATTTCAAAAGATTTTTTTTTAAAAAAAAAGAAAAATTTTCTTATAATTTTAAGTTAGTGTAACAAAGACAAATAATTTCAAAGAATTCTTAAAATTAACGGATTATACGGAGTGTTTCTAAAACAATTAGTTTGAAAATAACATTTTCAGTTAAAAACTAGAATTTCGGAAATGTTTTGTTTATTTTTTTAATAATGAGCTTTAATTATCAAAACACATGTAAAATTTGTAAGTACAACCAAATTCGCACATCACACAACTTATTCTCACACATTTTGTTTATATAGATTTTAATATTTACTTCATACTGAATCTTCATTTCAAATGTAACACAGATAAGAAAAAAACAAAACGTTCAAAAATCATGTAGACTGTTTAACAGAAAAAATTGAATAAATGCTTGAGATAAAATATTTACTCCAGTCTTAAAAATTGATTTAAATTTTACGACTGAAACATTCACAGTTGAAAATATCAAAAGTAAACAGAACAGTTTTTAATAATATTAAATCAAAAAATTATCATTCTTATGTACGAACTCGCAACAAATTAAAAGATCGCTACCGAAAAGAAAATCAAAACATCGAAATGCACTAGAGATAGCATAACGTTGTTAGCCACGCAACACTGAAAACATGCTTTAAAAGGACATGGCAAAAAGTATAAACACACATCAAGCACTTGAACAAATCCTTTGAATTATCAACAGTGTTAAATAAAAACAGGCTTTCTTACATCCTTGATCCTCCAAACCAGTTAGGCAGTGTAGCATTTTAGAGCGCAAAAAGTTCCTATTAAAAAATAGGTTACTTGAACAACAACAAAAACAAAAAAGCGTAACTTATATCAACAAATTGTTAAAATAAAATCTCAATCCAGCGTTCACAACCGGCAATTTTTCTCATTTGTTAGCTAAAAAATTTCACTTACCTAAAAAAGAAGGTAATCAATTTTTTGAGTAATGAAGACGTAAACACCAACTCCATTGCTTCTGTGTTGTCCATAGCCTTAGGCTTGACGTACTTGTATCACTCGACCAATGACTATCGCACCTGTGACCCTCGGACGAGGAAGGTCAATTTGTTTGAATCATAATTGATGATTATTGGATTATTTTATCCGAAATCTTGGAACACAACTCTTGGAGTTAAACACATGCTTCCCATAAACACCACAAGATGACAGTCGATTGTCTAACTTCGCAGATAATTTCTATTCCACATTATCAGTTACAAAGTCTATCCAATAGCTTGAACAGGAAAAATATGGCTCTTTTTCCCACAATCCCCTACGATTAATCTCGAACGAAGGACATTGACGTCAGTTGCATAATCATAGATGGAGCTACTGTTGTTACAGTGGGTGACGTGTCTACGGGGGGGCTGTGGATTGCGTTGAATGTATTACGTTTGCTGGAAACTTACATTTAGCGACGTGGTAACTTACCTCTTGATCGATTGAAATTGGACAATTGTGTGGTAATCTTCCCAACTAATTCTATTAAAGTAAGTGTGCGTATAGAGTTTAAGAAAGTAAGGTATGGATTGTGCAATTTTTTCTTCGTTGCTTAAAATTTGTTGTTTCTCAGGTAGTTAGGAGTTGAAAAACTACGAATAACTTTAATCAAAATCTTTTCTTTCCGAAAAGCAGATTGCTGTTTACATTTTTGTTTAATTTTATATTATCTTCCTTTGATTATTTTTATTCATATAATTTATACTTAATATGCTTCTGCCTTGGTTAGTTTTTTGTTGTTCACTTTAACATAATTATAGTTTTAATAATTGCTTTTGTGGAATATTAGTTTGAAATAGATTAAAGTGAGAATGTATGCTACATTTGTGTTATCCTATGTTTGTTTTTTTGTTTATTTTTCTATAAACCATGAATCAATTTCCACTTTTTATATTGCAAGGCAGTAATGGATAGAAATGTTATTTCTTGCAGATTATAAATTTCATAGCTGTAGTAATGACCATGATGAAAAAATTGTTAATGTGACTTCTGATACGTTTTTTAATACTTTAATAAGTACTGTAAATTTGTATGGAGTCATTTTATTCCTGCTAAAAGGTTTTATCCTACATATGTGAGATATTATATGTAAAAAACTGCAATTTTAAAATGTATTTTGCTGTAGTCTAAAATTGCTATTTTTGGAAACATATAAAAAGTATTATCTTTAATCATGTTTATTTTCATTTAAAATAAGTGAGTCTTAAACTTTTCAAATTTTTGATAAAATACTTTAACAATATCAAGATGTTTCTTACAGTAAAAAATTTTCATTAGAAAAGTTTATATTAAGTTGAAATTTATTTTGTATTTATACTTATATTTTAAAAATACTTTCCAGTGTTTCAAGAGTAATTTAATATAGAGATTTTATAAACATAAAGAAATTATATTTAATATGAATGATATATGTGATTTCTGTAAGAAGTACATGAAAAACACATGAAAGTAAACTGAAAAAAGATGAAAGGACATATCTGATAAAAAAAATTCATTTGATCCTTCCAAACACCCAGTTGCCATTGTCAGGCTTGTCTTCCTTACTTCATGTTACTGAACTTTTTCTTAATAATTGCATCTTTTCTATCAAGTGCTGCACTTTCATTCACAATAGTAAATATATGAACCTCGTGACATAACATAAATCATTTTTCTACAGTATTCATATTTATATATAATTCATTTATAGCAAACTCGTGACTTTTCAAACTAGTATGTAGTGATCTAAAAATTTTGCTCATACTTAAATGACTCGAACTGAACCATGTCTTATTTTTCTGATTATATGTTACAGATCATCACCTTCTTACTAGTGGCAACTCTAATAAAATCTATCATATTTTTCTTTTTTCTCAATCTCGTGCAATTTTCCCATTTTGGACATTGTTACTTTCCAGCATTCAAACCTTCTTCCATATATCATTCAGTCACTTCCTTATTTTCCTTTGTTTCTAAATTATTAAATAATAAATTATTAATCTTTGCATTTGTTTTTTATTTTTATCAGCTCTGGTATCCCCTTTTACAATGGGAGAGATCAACTTCCTCCTCATTGTGTATGCTATTGACTATCCCTCATAGACTAACAAATTTTTCATATTTAGCATAGAGAATATCCCTCGGTGCTTTTGCCTAAAGGAGAAAAATGTAACCTTTCCCCTTCATCAGATAGATCTGTGTACACCACTGCTGGTACTTACAGGTATTAACAACAGTTGTTAGAAAAAACAAAGTGTCTTAATTACTACTATATAATGAGCAGAGTTGTGCCAGAGATAACATAAATGGCTCTTGTTAGTTTTGCGGATAAAACTAACTAATTTGGCAAACTTGTTAAGTTCGACAGCAGAAATAAATTAGTATAAGCAGTGCACTAAAATAGGATGCAAACCTTCCAGAGAAATCATTTTGGAATTTTTTTTTACCTTGTCTCACAAGATGTGTAATTACAGGTTGCTGATTTTACAAGGAACATGGTAATTCAACGGAGAAGATCTGGTTAGTCCTTATGGATCTTGGCTGTCTCTCACTAAATCATCCACAGTGCTGTGGCAAAAATTGTTAGAATATGTAAATGTCTTTAACACTAGAACGTCCTTCTGTGTCAATTGGACAGTCTGTTTAATTTGCTCTCCTTCTTGCATTTTTACAGGGAGTTTGAAAATTTTTCATGACTTTTAATCATTTTTCATAATGACTATACTGAAAGCTTTGTGGTTCTAGGTTAATTTGGGGGGTGCAGTAGCCTAGTGGTCAAGGTATTGGATTGTGGTTGGCTTTTTACGAGTTCGAGCGCAGTACCACTAAAGATCCGCTGTGTAAGGGAGCGATGCACGTTAGATCTGTCGAGAGCTCAAACCTCCTCCCTTTGGTGTGGTAGTTAAGAGGGGGGGGGGCAGCTCAGGTATCATCTTCATCACTTGACCATGGTTCAAAATTATGAGGTCTTTCACCAAAAGCCCTCGTGTAGCTGAACAGTGCGACATTAATATTCACTCACTCACTCTAGGTTAATTAAGACAGATTTTACTACAAAATAGGAGGTGTGACACACACACAAAATACTGGTTCAATAAATCATTTTACTTATAAAATCAATTCTCAGAGACATCACTTTCAAAGTAGCTCCTTCAACATTCATAGGCATCTGTATTCGCTACTACCACTGTGGATAACGGTTCTGGAACAAGGTTTTTGGAAAGTTTTTTAGGAGACTCTGTTTTTGCCTGAACCTCTTCAACTGAGGTAAAATGGGTTCCCTTTAAGCAATATTTAACTGAAGAAATAAAAAAAAACTGTAGGGGGCCAAATCAGGTGAATAAGGAGGATGTCCCATCGCAGTAATATTTTGGCTGGTCAGAAACCGCTTGACAGATAGGGTGAGTGGGTGCATTATCTTGGTGTAACAACCAGCCATCATTCTCCAATTCTGGCCTTTTTCCCCCTAATTTTTTTTAAGTCTTTTTAGTATTTCAATGTAATAGTGTTGATTAATAGTCTGACCACTGATGTGAGTGGGAAACCACTCGTATCACGAATTTTGACAATGTTTCATTAAACATTTGAAGTTAATTCATCATTTTTACGGCAGAATGCAGTTGCACGTGTTCACTTAATGAAGCAGTACTCCCAACTGGCATGATCGGTTAAGGCAAAACTGGCCATATAGATAGAGATGTGTGGGATGATGTCACCAAAACTGTTGTTGTCTACTCCTTTTCTTTTTTCAAGCTACACACTAAGTCTCTCTTTTTGGTCACACCTTGCATACCTAGAACATCCGCTGGTGTCGTGTCAACACTAAGGCAATTTATCATAATAAATAGCTGTTGTTCAGCAAAAGATAGTTCATTTAGTAGGTACCATTAGTAAAACAAACTTCTGGAAGTAATATTGTGCCTTTATTTGACCTTGAATGCTGCATTATTGGGTTCATATCAGAAATGATTCAATTATACTAAAATCACTGTCTCAGTGTTTCGTTACATAGCATTTGCTTATCTGCTTATAAAAAAATTCAATTTTCAAACCTTATGCAAAGCAGACACCCTGAAACAATGACTTGTTGAAAAGGTCTAAGCCATAATGAAATTGCTGATTTGTTGTGAGAGCTTTCTGAGAATAAATCGGAGGGTAGTTAGCTGTCTTGCTCTAATTTAGATTCTAATGAACACATAAGATTGAGTGAAAGTGACTGTAAAAAATCTGAAGAAAGTGCAGATGAAATTGATAATCTTCCAGTATATCCTGGTAGATTTGCACAAAATGGAAACTACATAATAGTAATGTTCCTGGCAGATTTGTGACTTGAAATGTTTTGCGACAAAGCAGTAGTCTAACAAACTTCACAAACATATACATTCTGTGAGGTAATGGTCGAACATACCCATTCGACATCTTCATTCAAATCCATCCAAAACAGCACTTTTTCATTTGTATAATTCCATTCGCTCATTACATTTAGGACATTCATTATTCGGAGCAATCAATCCCTCCTTCCTTCATGCACCATTCAATCAATCCTTTCTTACCTTTCGCATTCAACAAAGTAAAAAATTCTAAGGTATATTTACTCACACAAGGAGTCATATTTCCAGCCTGGTGTCCAACAACAAAATGACGAAATTCGAAATTTCCGCCCACAAAATACGAAAATTCCAGAAATAGTTGGTATGCCATATCTAGTATATCAAAGTAGGGTTACTATATATATAAGATGGCACAATTATCGCCAATCAGAATAATTTGCGCCAAGGGTATGGGCTCTCCTAGGACCGAACTGAAACGGGGACGTCTTAAGACTCTTTGAGGCCCTGGGTCCCTATGCAAAAATAGACTCTACCTAAGACCTTTAAAAGTAGACAGTATATAGCGTGTATTGTCAAATACTCATAATTTAAAACAAATAAACAGACATGACTCACAATCTTGGAAACCTAGGTACAAAACTGGCTCACAAAATAATGTAGTCTTGCCACTTGACATGCAGTAAGTATGAAACTCCCTGTTTTTCAGTGTGGGAATTATATCTGGCAACATTAAAATTATCAGGATCATGATCTTATTAAGACAGAGTTGAGAACAAAACACACACAGGGCCTAGGCCCAGTTGGCCAGTGCCTAAAGACGTCCCTGATAAGGACCATTACCTGTTGATTGATTGCAGATGGCTTTCACTTATTGTTTCTATTAAGAAGATTGCTGTTGATGACACATCACAGACAACTTCATTTGTAATGATTTTGAGTTAGAATGACATGGCTGATGAAATGCAGAGTTCTCAACAAATAATGCTTTTGTTTGTCCAATGGCATTCGCCTTTATACAAGTATGATGACAAATCCAATCTGGCTCATCTTGGACAAACCACAGCTTACTACTATATAGCATCATGGTTTGGGCTGTCGCCCAAGTTTGATAGCAGATCACTTTTGGCTAATATTCAGGGTATTATGATGGCCCAATGATTGGTAAATGCACTGCAGCCAGTAATACCCTTCTTTCAGTAGTGTCTAATGCTGTTTTGTAGCAGATCCATCCTAATGCTGCTTGCATCTGTCAATGTATACATCTGAGACCCTGTCACTGTTGCATTCAGAAGAGGAACTGCAGTAAATTGTTGACATTGAATAGGGATTCATCTCTTAAAACTCCATTCAAATTTTTGTTGACTCTGTACCTCTGTGTTATTTCCTATGTCTTACTGAGCTAACATTCTTTCTGTGTTACAAGCATTGGCGTAGCTAGTCCTGAGTGGACCCTGTATTGAAGATTTCTTGGGGACCTTCTTTTGGGCCTATTAATATTTTACGATTTTTTGCTTACACATGTTGGGGCCCTGTAGCTTGGGGGGCCTATCATTGATACTGTGGTAATTACACCCCTGGTTACAAGTATCATTTCAAAATTAGCATTTATTGTTTGTTGCTTTTATCTATTTGCCAAGTTTCTTCACTTTCTGCCATGTTTTCTATGCCAAATAGCAGAGGTTGCCAAAGTGGGGGTCCGTGAGAAAATTTCACTTGTCTCTAGAAAAATCTGGAATATACTTACCCTCACGAAAATTTGCAGTGAAAATTCAGGATAATTATTTAAGCATGCATCTAAAAGAAAGCCTCATCAACCTATGGTCCGACTAAACTCTCAAATTTAAATTACATTCATCCTTATGAAGATCTCAATTTTGGCTTTCTATTAAAAATAAACACATTTCTTAGGGAACAGGCGATAAAAAAAACCTTTTCATCTGTCACATTCATTAAAACACGATACCGATCTCAGCCTGGAATAATTTTGTGTTTATTTTATTATAGTTTATTAATTAAACTTTCATATATATAATTTGGTTATTAACTAGGTACATTGTATGTGCTCTTATATCACAATTTTTTTATAAATATATTTAACACTTAAAAAATCCTACTAATGGTCTGCAAGATTTAAATTATGAATTTACTGGTCCGCAAGGTCAAAAAGTTTGGCGACTGCTGCCATATAGTATATTTAATAAAGACTGAATACCATGTTTGAAACTTGCAACGCTGTGTGAAGGTAGTTCTTATTTGTGGTTAATGTCTAATTTTAGGGACTGCAAAGAGAATATCATTAATAAATTTTGTTTTTTAATTCTTGAATTTGTTTTAGTGCTTTTTACTACTTTTAAATTAAATTTGTTCAAATAATTTAGTCATTTCTTTTTAATTATATTTTTTACTTTTATTACATTAAAGCTGGTCTTTGAGAATTAAAAAAGAAAAGTTTGTTTTTTAGAATAGCAATTTAAAAATAATTTGAAAGCAATATTTTTTTTATAAAAAGTAATATAATGAAATAATCACTCAGTAAATTGTATTAGTGGTGCACTCAGGAATTTTTCAAGTGGGTCGAAGGTTGAAAGTCCACCATTCTAGGTATCATACCCCAATATGCCACTAAACATTCTTGATTTTGTCAATTGTCAGAAGCAAAAACAGTAAAAAATAAATTATTAATAACAAATACTTAATTAAATTTTATGTACTATGTATATAGAATTATAATAAATAGAAAAAATAAATGGCTGTGGGGGGACGTGGATTATATTGATTTCAAAAGGGAAAAACATTAAAGATCAGCTTCATTTACTTAAACAATAGGTTTGCCTTTTTCCCAGAATATTTTTGCTTACATAATTTGTTTCTAGTAATTTTCTTAATGTATATAATATTTTGAAGACATAAAATATTAAGTTATTGAGGGGAGGGAATTGAAATTCGTATTCATTAAATTGTGATAATTTTAATCTATACCTATTTTTTTTACCTCCGAGTTTCCTTTAAGACATTAATTGTATGGGGCTCCCTAGTTAAAATTGACACTATATTAAAGGAACATGATTAACCCTCCAAGCGGTCTGCACGTAAAATCCCGTCATTTCAGAGATGCTTTTTCTGCCTTCAAGCAAGATTCCCAAAAGCGGCTGAGCCGCATTCTTAAAGATACGGATCAACTGCTTTTGAGAACCCCACCTGACGACAAAAAAATATGTACGGTGCATTTTCGAAGCTTCTCCAAAATTGCAAGACTTTACGTGCACCGCTTAGAGGGTTAAATGCATATTTTTAAATAGATGGTATTTGAAATTGATGTAGTTTTTATGCTTGGGAAACACAATTGTCAAGCTTTATAATAATTTTGAAATTGATTTTTTGAGGGAAATCTATAATTATTACAGTAAATGAGTTTTACATTTAAGTGCAAAAGTGCTAATCATTTTATTAATTTTATTTAATTAATGAATAATCTATGTTCATAAGAGCATTTGTTATCATAATCACTATTTTTGTTTTCAAACTCAAAATTTATAATGTACATGAAAGGGAAAATAGTTTTCTAACTAATTAGTTATATTATCTATCCATATTCTTAAAATATTAATGTAATGACAAATGTAACTACAGAAAAATATATAAACATAATGAATTCTATATAAAAATAGAGTTTGGGTAAGATAATATAAAAAACTAATGAAACCAGGAAATCACACACACAAATAGGGTTTTAATCCAATGTTTTAAATCTTAATTTTTCTGCTCTTGTTAGATTAGTTCTTAAATTTAATAATAATTTCTGTTAATTAAACTAATAAATTTATTTTGATAAATTGTCAGGATATATTGCAAGATTTATTCGGATTTTAAAATATGACAATGTATAAAAGAAGGGCAGGTGGAAGTGTTCTATGCTGTGTGTATTTTGTTCTGTAAAAAAATTGTATGTTTTGCTTTTTAAATATCAAAATAATGTATTTTATATTAAATGAAGAAATGGAAGAGAATATGATATTAGTTTTAATACTGTTCGATTAAAATTTTGCTATTTCTCTTTTAAAGAAATGTTTTATTTTCATTCCTTCCATAAAATATTGCTTTTACTCTTATTCTCTATAACAGGGGTCAGCAACCTTTTAGCTGTGGCATGCCAAACCTATCTACCAATATAATTCAGTGTGTAATTAGATTCTAGCGATAATAGATGCTGAGGTTAATAATATAGATTTACAGTTTTATTGTATATTAATTTTGTATCATTTAAAGATTTTTCTTATCTTAAAAGTAAATAGCATAAAATATAACCATTTTTCATCAAAAATAAAAAATTAAAATTGTACATATATTATGCATTTTTACATGTTTATTTAAATAAAAAATAGACAGCATAAAATAAGTAATTCCCTTCATTATAGTTAAAAAGATAAATAAAAATTTTAATGCAAACCTTGTGTATGCTCTGCTCTACATTCATATTGCAATATAAGGGGTATAATTTGTGGTTTTCTATTTGACATGATACTGACCATTCAGTTATTAAACAGTTTCTGTACAGACTTGAAATATTTTTCATATGAGGAAAGATTTTTTTACTTAGATATATGTAGAACCAAAAGCAGCTATTTTTAAAATTGAGTTATCTTTCAGATTTTTTTGTTACTCTGTAATTGTCCATAATTCTAAAGGTGTTTGTCAAATAAAATCTATTACAAATTTATCAACTTCCATTCACTTTAAAATTTACAATTTTGTTGAGTAGTGCAGAGTACCACTGAAAACTGTACCATGTGCCACAGGTTGCCAACCCCTGCTCTATAATATTCTAATTGTACTATCATCCTGATTACAGCTACTTCAAGAAATTTAATCTAATTTATAAGTTATTTTCAAATTATGATTGTTGAAGTTGCATTAATATTTATTAAACAATTTAATTCCCATATTAGTATTGCATACAAATCTTCTCAGTTTCACAAGCTAAGGATTGTAAACTAGTTTAATTTAGAAAAATAATTTTCTTACATAAAACTTTTTTAAAGGAAAAATTTTTAATGATTTTATATCATGAGTCTGATTCTTATAAATGTCATCCTGTAATTCTTAAAACATCTGTGATATTTAACATTATTTTGTTCTTTAAACAGTATGAAGTTAAATTTTTGTAAAATGTGAATATTGTGTACTTTTTATAATTTTAGTTTTAGTGTTCATAAATAAAAAGTAATCCATAAATTTTTGCTGTGTCATTTTAAACTACATAATCTAAGTGATTTTACTGTGGCCATTTTTAAAAATTTCATTGTTTTGTTGAGATGTCCAGAGTTCTAATTTCAGGCAAAAGTAACTCTTGTGTGTTAAATCATAAAATATTAAATTACCAAGTTTTTTTAAAAAAATTTAATTATATTTATAAATATAATTTTTTCCTCTATTCAGAATGGATCAAGTTATGTCCTTTGTTGAACCATGCAGAACATTTGCTAAAGATTCCCTGCGATTGGTTAAGAGGTGTACAAAGCCAGATCGTAAAGGTAACATTCTGATTTTTCTATCAAATGGTCAACTTATTTTTATTTTTTGTATTTCTCTCAATATTTGATTCCTTCTCCACTGGTGTAGTTAAATTATATCAATAGTTTTATTTTAAAAAAAATTGTGAAAATTTATAAAAAATTAAAACATTGTATTTAGTTGTTACATATGTGGAAAAATATTCAGCATTTTAATGGGAAATATTTGAAGATTTTCTAACCTATTTGATTCAAATATTTAATCTTCAATTTATTTAAGGTATTTTTGAACAATATACATAATATTTCAAAATACACTGATACTTATAGGGTTAAGTCATAATTTCATTCTCATTTATTTTTATTTTATTCAGAATTTCAGAAAATTGCTATGGCTACTGCAATTGGATTTGCAATCATGGGCTTTATTGGTTTCTTTGTGAAACTCATCCATATTCCAATCAACAACATCATTGTGTAAGTATTAATATTTATGTGATTGTTCATAAATCATAACATGTTCAATATTGAAATATGATTAAAGTTATTGACAGAATTTTTTTAAGATAAATTGCTTTAATAAAATATTCTTGAAATCATATTTTAATTCAGAACTTTGTCATGTATTTTACTACACTACTGGCCATTAAAATTTGCTACACCAAGAAGGCTACATGCCACAGATGTGAAATTTAAACGATTGGAAGAAGTTCATGTGATATGTAAATGATTAGTTTTTCTGCACATTCAGACAAAGCAGGCGCCAGTAGCTACCCCTACAATGTTTATAAAGGAGGAATTCGTTCAACCAATTTCTCATACCCAAATTGCATTTGAACATTGTTTTTGCCTGGAAAAAAGTTGAGACTCCTCATGCAAGAAGCAGAAATGCGTATCTTTTTGTTTCTGACTTACATAAAGGTCGAATTGTAGCATACAGGGATTGGGGTTTATCGTATCGCAATATTGCTGGTCATATGGGTCGAGATCCAATGACTGTTAGCAGAATATGGAAGTGATGGGTTCAGGACGGTAATATGTAACGCCTCTCTAGATCTCAATGGCTCTCTATCACTAGCAGCCGAGAAGACAGGCATGTTACCTGCATGGCTTTAATGGATTGTGCAGCCTCGTCAAAAACTGGGGTCATTTGCAAAACAACAAGTGTCTGCACAAAGAGTTTGATGACTTTTGCAGCAGCATGAACTCTTAGCTTGGAGACCATGGCTGCAGCTACCCTTGACACTGCATCCCAGATCGGAGCGCCCCCAATGGTGTGATCTACGATGAACCTGGGCACACAAATGGCAAGATGTCATTTTATCAGAGGAATCCAGGTTCTGTTTACAGCATCAAGATGGCTGCATCTGTGTTTGGTGGCATCATGGTGAACGAGCATTGGCATGTGCATTCGTCATCATCATACCAACCCAAAACCTAGTGTGATGGTATGGATTGCTATTTGGTACATGTCTCGGTCACATCTTATTTGCATTGACGGCACTTTGAACAGTGTACGTTACATTTCTAGTGTGTTAAGAGTTGTGGTTCTACTCTTTATTAGAGTGCTGCGAAACCCTATGTTTCAGCAGGAAAATAGATAATCACATGTTGCCTGCATCATACAAACTTTCCTTGATATGGGAAAACAGGCTGTTGCCCTGGCCTGCACATTCATCAGATCTCTCGCCAATAGAAAACGTTTGCTCCATGGTTGCCGAGATACTGACTCATCACCATACACCATTCACTGTGGTTGATGAGCTGTGGTATCATTTTGAAGCTGCATGGTCACCCGTACCTGTGCATGCCATCCAATCTGTTTGACTCAATGCCCAGGTGTATAAATGCTGTTATCACTACCAGAGTTGGTTTTTCTAGGTACTGATTTCTCAGGATCTATGCACCCAAATTTCTTGAAAATTTAATCACTTGTTATTTCCAGTATAATATATTTGTCCCATAAATATCATTGTGTTACCTGCATTTCTTCCTAGTGTAGCAATTTTAATGGCCAGTAGTATATATTATAAATTTAAAACTTTTGTGTGAATAGTTTAATTACATACACATTCATGAATCATATCCATATAACTGTCTAGGAGAATGTCAATTCTTTTTTATTGAAGATTTTCTTTCATAATTTCCTTACATATTTTAATGTTTTAGTAAAGAATTAATATCGCCATTATTTGGATATGAAAGAAAAAATTAGCATATGATTTATAAAGTTGTCTGCTTTTTCATAATGGAATGGAATAACACTAAACAGTTTCAGAAGTTAGATTGGAAGCTATTTTCTAAAAACAAAATGTCTTCTTACCTAGCCTAAAGTTCAAAATTTTGACAGTATAAAATGTTTGTTTCAAATGTCAGTGTTCTTTAAGTATTTATTTCAAATCAAATTGAAATTTTTTGAAGGAATAATTCTAAAATTTTCATTGAAATCTATGTACAATATCGGACAATATATACTGCCCGATACAAGCTTCTTAAAAACATGAATCTTTCAGAGTTCAAATAAAAAGTATTCTCCATCACATAAATTTGCACTAGATTTTTTTCCCCTTAATCGCCGAGGAAGAGTTGCAAAATTCATCCTCTCCCAGTGCCACAGTTTTTCTCGCAGGCGCACTTTATTACATGGTTTATTGGGGGGGGGGAGAAAGGTGTGTTTACAAAAAGGATAAAATTAAAATAAAAAATTTTAATCTCTAGAGTTACATTATAATAAATAAATTATAACTTATCTGTTTTGTGATATATCCTGAAAGATGGTTGAACGCGTAAACCAATATCAAATTCAGCGCATTCATAAAAAAAATTTAAAGCCCCTATTAAACACGGTAAGTGAAAATGACAGCAAATGAATAGCAAAAAGCACACTCAAACAAAAAAAACAAAAAACTGCTTAGCTATGAATTTCATTGTTCCTGTGGAATAAATCCTTTGAAATTCCTTCCTCACCCTGTTCTCCAAAATAATTAAATTCTTTAGAAGTACTGTGAATGTCATATTGTATTCCAAAGCCGTGGAATTATTTTTAAACAGAATAGCACAATGAAAAAAGTCCTCCTTTGGAAGGATAAGTAAACACGTCCGGGAGACACCAGCTCAGCAGGACATATATACACGCCTGTATTACTTAAGTGGATAATTAAAATTTCATTTTTTTCTTATTTATTTATAATTTAAGTAAAAATGTTTCATTGTAATAAATCTTGCATTATTGTTCTAGTATTATGTTTAATTTAATAATGAATGATTTTCAAATTGAATCCTTGATTATTTGTAAATTTAGTTCATTGTAATTCTGAAAGAAGGTTGGGTAGAAAAAAAAATTATATAGGGTTTACCATAAAAATGTATTACTCTGTTCAAAGGTAAACCAAACTTGATAGATTAAAACATAACAAATAACTTTTACTGTTAATTTTTTTTTTAATTTAGAAATAAAAATTTCCTTATAAATAAGAACAAAATCATTAGTGATTAGTTTTAAAAAGCAGGTGGATGGTGAGCTGCCTCTTAAAACTTTTCTAAACTGAATGCTTGCATTTTGTTTTACATGTAACTTAATATTTTTCATAAATGTATATATCCAGTGAAACATTAAGTGAAAGTTCAGATTTTATCTAAATTTTAAAGGAATTGGAGGATAAAAGATGTATTATATGCATTGTCGAACCTATTTTTATGTGGGAGGTGGATAAAGATTGTATAAAAAAAAGGACCGAAAAAAATTGGTTTAATAAAGATTCTCGTATGTTCCTAAAGAAATATTTTCCTATGCTGGAGATTAGGACTGCATAAAATGTCTCCTTTAAAAAATATTTTTAAGCTTTATAAAGCAGTAAAGTACTTTTTCAGAGCTTAAAAGGCTGGGAAATCTAAAGGGAACTGAAGGGTAAAACTGTGAACCATAGTTCTACAGCTGCTGTAAAAAATATAATTGCTAAATCTTACCCAGTGGCATAACGTACACCCCTACATCACAGAAGGGGTGTCCAGGATTCTAGGGGCAAAAAAGATTATGGTTTTGCAATCCTTTGTATGATCCGGCTTAGGGTCCAAAACCTCACTTTGCAGGGAGCCCCTAATATTCTCCATTATGCCACTGATCTTGCCTTTTAGCCCTACTCTTCAATTCCTTTTTCATATGACATCCCAGATCGATTCTTTTATAATTGCCCAGTAAAATATTATTGTTTCATTGATTTTGCGATATCTAAGAATCCTTGTAAAACAATTGAATCACACATAATCAAGATCTTAAATGCAGTATTTTTACATATTAATATGATCTCTGCATTAGCGATGTGTTACTAGGATATTCATCCTGCCATTAGAATTGGATTTTTTTATATAACAAATCTGAACGAGAATGTTTTTAGATTTTTCTCAAGTTGAATACTCGTAAGACATCTCATTATAAAATCATCTGTTTTAAGCCTTCAGCATTTTTAGAATTGATGTAAAGAATTATTTTATAAAATTTTGTAAGAAATCTACTGATTACAATTTGTATATAAGCATTAATAAAATGTAAATAATTCTACAGTGTAAGATCCTTACAATCTTATGGGAAACTTATGTCAAATTGCAATGTCAGATATCGCAAATTTATTTTAAAAGCCACATAAAGAAAAGTTGCATAAAGGGGAAAAAACATATAAAAAAAGTTTTGACTATATCACATTTGAAGCAAGAATTTAATTTAAAATTAATCTGTTTCCATGGAGGAGATTACCTATTCACCCCATTATTTCTTACTCTTTAAATGCTTTAATTTTTATTGTACCATTGTGTCATCACTTCTATTTTGTAATAAGTAAAAATGCTGAAGAGTTTATTTTTGAAAAATGAATCTCTTTACATTGTTCTAATGATAGAATTTTTTTTTCTTCATTTTAACTAAATATTTTTATACTTTTCAAATATTTTATTTAAATTTAGCTACCATATGCAAACAGATACTTGCATCTTTAAGAGTAGATAGCATGAAAATGTTTTACAATCATCTTAAATACTTTTATTAGCAGTTTATTTTTTATAATCATTAAAAAAGGTTTATTAAAAAAAAAAAACTACTTCAATCAAGTTTTTGTTTTAATGCATTTGTTAATATGATTATAATTGTTGAAGGAAATATTTTAATTCTTGGTTTTACTTTGCAGTGGATCTTGAATTCTGGAAGATTGTATTGGCACATCATGTTCTGTCATTTATTTTAATTTTCCATTCATGTTACCAACTTAATGTGCAAATAAAATGAAGTTCTTAATGTATATATTTTTAGTATAAATTTATTTACATGTATAACAATTTAATATTTATCAAATTTATATTTTGTGTTTATTGTTTTACATTACTTATTTCATTTTTTGAATATTAGTTAAGTAAAATAGCTTCTTTAAACTTATATTTAAGGGAATCTTCAAAGATTTACTTATGGGTTATTTCAATACTTGATTTGTAAATATTAACTTATTATTTTATAGTATAATCTGTTGATGCACATGTGGTGGTTATGGTCACAAACTCCATGGCTGACATGTCGCATGTTCAAGTCCTGGTGCCACTGATGACCCATGTCATGTAGAGGGAGGTGATGTGTGTTAAATCTGTCAAATTCAAAGTTCTCTTATTGGTGTGGTGGAGTAGTTTGGAGAGGGGGTACCACAGTTCAGGTGTTATCCTCATCGTGTTGCTTGTGTGTGTATAGTGCAACATTACTAAACTCTTGCTCACTTAGCACACATGTGAAAAACTTGCTTTCTTGGCCTTTTGATACTATGCAAACACTTTGATACTTTGCAAATTCACTTAAAAATGATTAATTATGTAATGAAACACAATACAAAAAATGAAAGACTGTTTTTTCCTCAT
This sequence comes from Trichonephila inaurata madagascariensis, assembly GCA_019973955.1. Lineage (NCBI taxonomy): Eukaryota > Metazoa > Arthropoda > Arachnida > Araneae > Nephilidae > Trichonephila > Trichonephila inaurata. The sequence goes on from BMAV01025394.1 coordinate 102,408, forward strand.
AATTTTATTATAGCTCCCCTCTAATCAATGTCATATTGAATAAAAATCAAATGGGCTAATTTAACAATTGTTTTAACAGGTTGTTGATACCTTTATTTGTTTTTTATGTGACTACCTGGTTATATTATCCTTTCCTTGATGAACCTTAATTATTTTGGCTAGATTTCAGTTTAGCAGTTTCAAAGTTTAGTTTTTCACACACACACAAAGTCTGTATTGTTTTTTCAAATTATTATCTTTAACCTAAACTAGTTCAATATCCTCAAACTCTTTTTATATATATATATATATATATATATATATATATATATATATATATGTACCATTTAGGTCATGCTAAAACAGTTGATATAGTCAAATTGACCTCGACTGAGCCTTTTTATACAAATTTCTTTAAATTTTGGTTCAATCAAGAATGTTAACAATGAATCAAGAAAAAATTGTTTGGAATAAAACTAAATCATTTAGGTCTTCTGCAAGAGGCTGTGAGTTTAAAACTGCCTCCATTTGTCTGTTCTGATTATTTTTAATGTCAGTGTTTGTGGCCTGGTGGTGAAGGTAACGGACTCGTGGCTGGCATGTCATGAGTTTGAGCCTAGTACCACTGAAGACCCGCCATGTAGGGAAGCGATGCATGTTAAATCTGTCGAGAGCTCAAATATCCTTCCGCTGGTGTGGTAGTTAGGAGAGGGGGTGCCAGCTCAGGTGTTGTCTTCGTCACTTGACCATAGCTCAAAATTATGAGGTCTATTGCCAAAAGCCCTCATGTAGCTGAACAGTACAATGTTAATATTCATGGCTAAGTGTAGCCTGTCAAATCACTTTGTGAAGAGCAGTGTCTTACACGTTACTGTTCTGTGAATAAAATAGTGTTGCTTAAAGCTTCTGTTTGTAGTTCAAAGCAATCTAAAATAGCTTCATAATATTAGCACTGAGTGATAAATCAACAATAAACACTTTTGTTGTGAAACTTTCCAAACTACAGCATCAACACAATCGGAAGCAAGATCAACATCTTCTCCAAATCCAGTCACTAATATTGTACACTTATGATGAAAGTGCAGAAACATTTGATAAATATATCAGATGCTTGGAAAACGTTTTTAAATTAAAAAGAATAATGGACACTACATTAAAATCTAGTGCAATTAAATGACTTTTGAACAGTTTAGGATCTAAATGCTATCATTGCAGGACAGTTTTCTCTGCAGAACTCAACAATTGGGTGAATCAATAACAACTTATATTATTTGTCCTAAACAGCTATTTTTAAATCTAATTGTGGAAATGTAGAATGTGCTAAATTCGTATGTACTGGGTATCGTCAACCTATGACACACAGTACAATTCTCAGTGGCACTCTGCAACTGTTCTACAAATTTGTCAATTTTCGAGTGGATGGAAGTTGATAAATTTGTAATAGACCTTATTTGACTAAAATGTGAAAGATAACCAACTGTAAGGATAAATTTATGACTTTTTTTGTAAATATCATTGCTAGAGAGATTTAATTGCTGAAAAGAGAAAATTGCATGTACTCTGCTTTCCACTTTTGGTTCTATATATCTAAGTAAAAAAATCTTTCCTCACATAAATATTTTGAATCCGCAAGGATATTGTTTAACAACTGAATGCTCAGAAACGTGTCTAAGTGAAAGTAGAGTGGTGCAAGTACTGCATTAGCATTAAAATCTTTATTTAACTATAATGAAGGGAAATACTTCTATTAAAATAATAAACATAAAATATAAGTCCAGTGGCTGAGTGGTTAGTGCATCAGGCTTCCTCGCCACAGGTCTGAGGTTTAAACCTCGGGTTGGGCAAAGTTGACTCAGTCTTTCATCCCTTCAGTGGAGTACCAAGCTTGCTTGGGAGCATAACACTGGGGGTTTCATGTCAAACTGACCACCTGACCAGTACATCTGCTCAGGACCCAAGGTCGTGTATATACTGAGTTGGGCACAATAGGCCTTGGCCCCCCTCATGGATAGTCGTGCTGTTAAATTATTACTATAATAAGTATGTTTAAAAATACATAATGGTAAAATCCTAGCTGGGCACACTGCTGTTTTTGGCACCATTTTTTTTCGCCAAAACCAGTGTTTCAAAAAATGACGTCATGGACAAAAACGAAGAAAATCGGGCAGGGGGGTTGACGGTCTTAGGCGCCAAAAATTTTGTCGCCAAGCAGTGTGCCCAGCTAGGATCCAACCATACATAATATTACAATTTTATTTTTGTTGAAGAAAGTTATATATATATATATTTTATGCTGTTGATTTTTATGTTAAGAAATATCTTTAAATGATGCAAAATTAATGTATAATAAAACTGCCAATCTATTATTGACCTCTAATCTTTAACTATGCATACATTATCATGTGAATCATATTGGTAGATTAGTTTGGCATGCCACAGCTGAAAGGTTGCCGGCCCCTGGTATATTACCTGAATGCATCAAACACAATTCCTTCATGCTTAAATTGATGCTGACAGAGAAACAATTCCACAGTAAACACTGATTTAACTTGAAAAGACACTATTCTGTTTTGACTATTGAAGCTTCAAAAATTGAAAACAAGGAAATCTGTAAAAGTAATTCATCTCCAGTAAACGTAAATAAAATTTTTAGTTCGAATAAATTTAACAAAAATGTGACAGATCAACCAGTCGAAATCCTAATTCAATCAACGTAAAAGAACTTAGCATGGAAACTTTTTTTACATTGGGGCAAGATAATCATAAAACATGACAATATCGTATAAAATATAAATTAAAATGTTGTTTAGTATGTCCTTCCTCACAGTAAAAATAAGTTTACGTAACAGAACTTGTGAACCGTAAAACGAAATTAGAATCCAGAAATGCTGTTATTAACCTAGAGGAAAATAATAATAAATGTGAAATTAGGCATGTTGATGTTTTGTATTAATTGAACTGAAACTGACGATAGAGATTACTTGCTTACGTTCAAATAAATGACACTAAAATCCGTTAAAATGTGATTCTGGAAGGTTTTGTGTAATTAAATTAAGGTTTTTTTTTTTAATTTTTACGGTACCAAGAAACAAAGCCATAATTTATTCCAATAAAATCTTATTAATACAACAGCAAATTAAAAATATTTACATTTAATCTAGTTGAGTAGTTCATATACTACTTCGCCAAATGATTGTTTCATTTCTTTTAAATGTAGACGTAACGTACTCCCCCCCCCTCTTTAAGTCAGTTATTACTCAAAGACCGTCAAGTTCAATAAGTCTAATTTTTGAGGCGGTTTAATCATACGTCCACTTGCAAATCTCCCAGTTTCAATAAGCCTTCGTCGAACTGTTGATGAATACCTGCTCACACCAGTAGCTAACAATTTTCTCTGAAGATCTCTACTTGTTTTTAAAGGATACAAGAAATTTGTCTGTTCGAGGTATGGTCTTGCGTTTGGGTCCACATTTACGCTTTCATTTTGGAGACACTGTCCCAAGATTATTTTGCTGATTAATAATCCTAGAAACACTGGATTTTCCAACTGCTGCTGCAATAACCCTCACAGTCCTTGAAGTATGCTGACTAAGGGTAACAATTCTAGTCCTTTACCAGGGAGTGATATCCATTTTTTAATGCACGTCAGAAAGACACAATTCGCACAAGCACCCACTTCTTACAGCAACTGAAGGGGGAAAGTTGCGACATGTCATGATCACGTGGTCAAACCGCTTTAGACTAATCAAGGGCAGTCGCGCGTTCTAAAAAAATGCAGTTGAAACCAGTTTGGGGCAGAAAATCACCGCGAAGAAAACAATTTTCTTTAAAATTATGTCTGTTGCAATTAATTCGCACTGTATGTAAGTGTATCTCTAAGTTCTATGTTATACCTAGTAAGTTTGTATCTCCCGTACATTTAGAGACACCTGGATCATTAACAAATTACTCTCCCAGTTCCTCAAAATGAAACATCCCTTACTCAAGACAGTCTTAGCACTAAAAATAAAGTTCCCTACTTCCTGGTCAGTAAAAACACCACTAACACAATTATCGACATAGAATGAATGTTTGAGTCTAGAAATTTCCGCGTACACTCGAATGAAGAATATTCAAGCAAATGATTTAAAGCAGCCGCCAATAAGAATGGACTTGAACAGACAAACTCCAAAAACAACCTGACAGTGCTGATAAACCATTTCCCTACTTTCCTCAAGAGGGTAGAAAAATCTTAAGAAATCTCTATGCTCAAGGACTACAACTAACTGCGGGAAGGCTTTCTCAATGTCGGCTGATAGGACGATCGGGTATAAACCAAATCTATCTAATATGTCTGGTATTAACTCTATTAAACTAGGACCTTTATGAAGCACATCGTTAAGTGAAGGTTTTCCTCCCTCCCTAGCAGTAGCAACAAAAACAGGGCGTATCTTAGTGATCTTAGCAAGTGTCAGAGAACGGGTCCATGAGGTAGACAATATCAGTCTCATTTTCAAGCCTTTTTATATGAATTCGGAATTAAGTTTTCTTCCCTCCAAATTCTCTACCAGATCTCATTCCAATAGTTTTTAAACTCCACATTTCCTTAAACACTGATTGGACAACATGCTCATGACAGACCTAGGCTTCTGTTGCTCATTTATAGCTGATAAGGACTTTGCTTGATTAAATTTAGTATCCTCCCCCAATAACGCAAAACCCTAGTGCATCTGCTTCCAATAAGAGATCAATATCTGATACACGAGAACCTACATCAGGTACATAAATATTCTTCTTTAGTTCAGAAATTAAAAGTTTATCTGTAATTTTTGGCAAAATGCCACAAATCTTTTCCTCCAATAATACCTGAAGCCGGCAAGAAAGCTGCCTTTTAGGCTTTTTATTGTTGTATTATATTTCGAATGTTGTTTGGGTCTTGATTCCCTCCCCCAAACAAACCGTGAATCAAGGTTTGTTTCCCAATGCACCTCAAGATTAATTGAGAAATGGCTCTTTGAGTTATGTATGAATTTCTGACCCACTATCCAACAAACATCGCATGACATCTGTTGTCACCACTGACCTTTAGTGGAATCATTTGCAAGTACACATATGAATTTTCCTGAGTTTGGAAAGAAAGTGTTACTTACAGTATTTTCCATGTCTACATTATTTCTTTTTTTAGGGCATAACAAAGTGTGATGCCATTTGTCATTACAAAAGCCGCAACGTAAATTTTTGCTTCGACAGAAACGGTCTGATTGTTTCTCTTTTTAAACACGCCTTAGATTTAATTCTAACACTCTGTCCACTAAAGACATTTTTTTTTAGTAATGTAACTTTCAGAACTTTTATGATTAAATTTACAACAAAATATACATTTTTTAATTGGAACCTCTTTCTTACCTGTGCTCACTATAGCTGCACTTGTAGGTGAAGTATTTATATCCTCATTTTGTGTTGACTTTGCTCCGTTTTATTTCTGGAAATAGCATTTGATTTAGAACCAGATTTTGCCGACAAAACTCTTTGTTCGCCGTCCACTTCTAATCTGAGAAATTTTAACAACTGCATTAATTTTTGACTTTAAGATTTTTCTGCAGTAGAAACGATGGATTTCTCAGCCAAATACGGAGTATATCCTCAGGAAAGTCGGATTCTACTAGGGGAAACAACATTGCAGCATACTTGTCTGACATAAAGCCGATGAATTCCATCGACCTTAAATGAGACTCCAATTGATCGTAAAGTTGAGTTATTCCACCTTTAGATCTATAATTCGTGATAACAAGCGACAGCAGTTCTTTGGCACAGAACTCGATTAATAGCGCTTCGCGACCAAATCTCATGAATACGTTTGAACTGTTTCCAAAATTTGAGCCATTGTTTAATGTCGCCATTGAATTTTACCAGTTCGGTTTTTGGAAGTCGCATTTTCATTTTTTGTGAAATATCTAGTTGAGATGCACTTTCTTCTGATGGCACCGACGCTTCTATCATTTTTTCTAAAACATGTATATGCACAATACCTATCTCTGTGTAGGTTTATACTTCATCAAAATCCTTTTCAAACGTCGTAGCGAAACCTCCTTTGCTTAGGATAGTCCCCGAAACAATTTCTTGGCTTTCCGACAATAATCTAAATTTATCCTGGACCAATTTTTGCTGTGCAATACAATCATATGTTGATGATTTCCCATCTTGGATTGGTTCTTCAATATTACTAATACAAGCTGTAAGCAAGACTTCAATTCTGTTCCCTTAGCCTTTTCGTTTTCCATTACGATTCGAAATAAGCAGACGTCAACTATTTTTCATACTTAAGTTACGTTTTAAATTAATTTTACGGCACCAAGAAGCAAAGCCGTCATTTATCCCAATGGAATCTTTTATTAATAGAACAGCAAATTAAAAACATTATTTATATTTAATCTTGTTGAGTAGTTCATATACTACTTCGCCAAACGCGCGCGCACGATTATGGTTTTCATTTATTTTTAATGTAGATAGATGTAACAGAAGGCTTGTATGTGAATATAGATAAGATTAAACATCAATATTTCAATTTTAAAAATGTTCATAATTTCTTGTAGTTACACTGAC
>BMAV01025394.1:120208-132156 GCA_019973955.1 Trichonephila inaurata madagascariensis
ATGTTGATTGAGGAATGGGCACTCCTACCTCAAGAAATGTTGCACCAGCTGGTTCTGAGTATGCGGAGACGGTGCAAAGCAACCATTGTAGTAAGGGGAGGGCATATACCATATTAAGGAACATCTGCTTGTTGTTCTTCCTGTTGGATAGACAATCATGAGTCACGATACTATGCGTTCAATAAAGCTTGTTTTTGTTTGATTCCATACCGTATGCGTTGTATTCCTTTTTCAGCGCCGATGCTTTCGTCATCCTTTACGTACATAATACTCTCCCTCATTTCAGAATTTCATGTCTCTCAGATGATTTTTCGTGAAGTTATGGCAATAAACCCACCTGTTGCTTAAGTTTTGCACACCAGTGTACATACATATACATTACATACGTTCAATAAAAGTATATTAATCACTTGAATTAATGAAATTATATACTGATGTATAAAATAACACTTTGTTATAAGCAGATTTAAGCCTTTATTAGTATATGTATTTTTATGTTACTAATAATTTTTGAATTGTGCGTTCATTGACGATATTTAATTAAATGTAGTAACTTTCTTATAAATCAATACAAATAACTGGATTTTAAAAATATCAAGAAGCCAACGAGCTGATTCTTTGGGATGACAAAAAAGAAGAAAAAAAAAATCTTTGGGAGGAGTAGAAATTACTTTCAAACAGCTAAAGGAAACACAATAACAGCTAGAATGCACAAGTTTTTTCTTGCATAATGTACGATGAGCAATTTTCGTCTTTGAACAGTGAAGGGAAAACGGGGGTCAAGCAGTCGTAAAAACCACAGATTGGGCTTCTATCCCTCCCCCTCCATTGTGGAGGGACCAAGAGGAAGACACCAGATACTTTTTTTGTCTTCAGTTTATGTCGTTTAAAATGGAATTCTTAGTACACAGTTTTGTTGTATTTTCATGAATACCAGAAATAATAACATTAATTTTTAAAATAAGAAATGGAAATGTGGTTAAAAAAGATTATAACAATTTATGAAAAAGTGCTCTAATGACCATTTTCACAGAAAAATGACGTTTTCTTTTAAAAGAATCGTATCGAAACATTATGTTCTCGATGAGTGTTTCTTATAAGGCAATTTTCAGAAATTCAAATTTAAGTACAATTTGTTTCTACCATCTACATTTTCTTAAACAGGATACCACATAATGTAGCCTATTTTCTGTGTTACTACATTAAATGAAACTGTTATTTAGTTATGAAACACACACACACATGCGTAAAAATTAAACAATATGTTTGAAATGAATTAGGGGAAAGGAGCTTATAATTTTCTTTAAGACCAAAATCGTTTTAACCTACAATTATATATAGAAGCTAATCTCATTGTTATCGAATGACAGTAACATCAAATTATTATTATTATTGTTACTAAAATTAATAACAGTATGCGACTTAAAACTTGAATTTTTATTTACATGTACAACACAGAATATGTCAGGTGTATTGTTATGCGACACTTTTATCAACGATGTAATTCAGAATTCGAGGAATACGTAATTATTCGAATCTCGGCGTACACATGAACGATGAATTGTGAGTGAGTGAGTGAATATTAACGTCGCACTGTACAGCTACACGAGGGCTTTTGGCGACGGACCACGTAATTTTGAACCATGGTCAAGTGACGTGGACGACACCTGAGCTGGCACCCCCTCTTTCCTAATTACCTCACCACACCAACGGCAGGACGTTTGGGCTCTCGACAAATATAACGTGCATCACTGCCCTACACGGTGGGTCTTTAGTGGTACTGGGCTCGAACTCGTGACAAGGCCAGCCAAGGATCCGATACCTTAATCACTCGACTACCGCTGCCACATGTCTATGTTCAAACCTCCTCCAGTGGGTGTGGTGTGGAAGTTAGTAGGGGGGTAGCTCATGTGTCGTCCTCGTCACTTGATTATGGTTCATAATTAGGAGATCGGTTGCCAAAAGTCCTCGATTAACGAAAAAGTACGACGTTAATATTCCCTCACTCAACCCTTATTAAAAGTTGTATTTTTATGTTATTAATAATTGTGCAAAATTTTTATTAATTGTTAGGTTATTGAAAAAGATATTTAATTAACATAGTAAGTCATAGAAATCGATTCAAATGATTGGAATAAAAAAATATGAAGTGACCGAAACTGATTGTTTGGGATAACAAAAAATAAATAAATAAATAAAATTGTTTTGCTCCCATAAAAATAATTTTTCTAACAGGCTTCAGTAGTAAAAGTATGAGTTAAAAGCCATTTCCTTGAAAGAACCGATTATTCTCACAAATTTCTCTCTTTATCAGGCCCGCTTTTCCGCTTAGGCGAGCTAGGCACATGCCTAGGGCGCAAGAGATTTGGGAGCGCAAAAAATTGGAGGGTGATAATAAAGAGAAAAAATTAAAACTTTAGAGAAAGAGTACAACACTTAGTATTTATTAACAAGGCAATTGTTCACTTTCATTTTTATACCTAAATTATCAAATCTTCATTTCGCTATCGGCCAAATTATTATGTAAATCGCTTGGCTTTTCTTCCTCAAATCGTATTTTGTTTCATGTATACTGTTATTAAGTTGTGTTCTCAAAACTCGAAATAAAATCTTTATCGCTGCGTCTCTCAAAGTGTAGGGCGCCCTTCCCCCAGGAGGGTGTGATAACCCTACTTTGGGGGGAGGGCGAGCATATCGCGAAAAATAGAAAATAAAAGATTTAAAATAATTATCAATTTAATAAAATAATTTACAATTTAAAATAATTATAAAGTGTGTGTGTGAAATACATTCTTAAATAAGAAACAAATGAAGTACACATTCACACTGATGTAATACACACTACTTATAAATGTATCAAAACTGCACAAAGTATTTAATAATTAATTTATCAATATTCAATTAAAAACAAGTTTAGTAATTACTAGTGACTCCCCTGGACTTGTCATATACAAAACAATGTTTATCTTGATAATTAGTACTGTTTATAGTTCACGTCGTATTGTATTGTGGTTTTACCATCAAAGTACATTATAATTGCATTCAATACATTATACGAAGGGAGTTTGCGATGAAAATTATGACTGGAAATTGGATCGAAAATATTGAAAGTTTGAGAAGCGCTGCTTTATCGAAATCTACAACACTCTTTTGTGACTGTGGTAGCCGAGTGGTATAGGTATCGGATCGTGGCTGGCTTTGTCACGAGTTCGAGCCCAGTACCACTAAAGACCCGCCGTGTAGGGCAGCGATGGACGCTAAATCTGTCAAGAGCTGAAACGTCCTCCCGTTGGTGTGGTGGGGTCGTTAAAAGAGGGGAGTGCCAGCTCAGGTGTCGTCCACGTTACTTGACCATGGTTCAAAATTACGAGGTTTGTGATCAATAGCCCTCTTGTTGCTTTGTAGAGCAACTTTAAACATCAAATGACAATTCCGGGGTTTTTTCACCCACTAAGAAAGTATACATACCATGACAGTGGTCTTCAAACTGTGTTCCACGAAACCCTGGAGTTCCACGATACATGCCCAGGGGTTCCACGAGTCACAATAAATAAATCGAAAAAAAAAAAAAAATTATAAATGTGTATGTGCAAAATGGATTCACGTTCTCTATATGAAGTTTGCATCCCCATAAGAATTTAAAGCTCACTCATGTCGTTAAGAAACTGAAAATTTTATTTCAACATAATAACTTTATTTTGCAATACTTTTTTTAAGCTTTTATTATAATATAATAAAATATATTAAAAAATGTGTTTTATTTTTTTATATTACCTAATAGATTGTAAAAATTTTATTGTTTACACTCCCGGGTTCCAGGAGATAATTGTATACTCGTTAGTACAATGTCTTGCAAAACTAAATAGTTTTCCAATGGAAAGTGCACTTTTTGACATTTGTTGGGAAAACACTTACAATAAAAGGGAGAGGTAACGACTTATCGACCTTTCAACAGATTTGGTCCAAACTTTAAATTTAAGAAAGAAAAGCTCCTAAATCTTTTGTTGCAAATTCATACAAAATACTCAGTATTCCTCTAAACATTTTAATCCCATTTAGAACAATGTGTACAAGTGAAAAATATTTCTTAGCATAAGTGGCTACAAAAACAAAGTATAGGAATGAATTAAGCTCAGAATATGTAATGCGATTACAGTTAATTTCAATGGGCTTAGACTTCGACGGTTTGTGTGAAAAAATCAAGTACATATTCTAGTTACTAAACATAATGAATGGGTGGGTGAAACCTGGATCACAGATTAATATTATTAATTAATAAATTATATTGAAAGTAGATTAAATTTTTAATAATCGATGCAATACTTTTTTTTAATTGCCTTTACAAAAAAGTGTGTGTGGAATAGGGTTTGACAAAAGTACTTTCTAGTTTTAGGGGCTTCACAAAAAGACCTTCTAGTTCTAGGGCAGTGGTAGCCAACCCGTGGCACGGTGCAGTTGTAACGGGGCAAGCAAAGACACACTGAAAAATTAAAAGAAATTGAATGCATAATAATAAATAATTTTCTACAATTTTATTGAAATGGGGTTGTCTCAGACAAAAGTCTCAAAATTTGGATCAAAATATGTTTGTGTGAATAAAGGTTTTCTGCTATGAACATAATATAAATATTATTCATACAGCTAGCTGATGTGCACCTATAATAACCTAATTTTGTTAGCATCTACAAAAATTAATCCTAATATAGATGACTTGATTCAAAAGCTACATTAAGTAAATACTAACTGTTTAATAATTATTTAAAATTAAATGTTTCAAATTACTCGTTTTTATTTTGTACCTAACTTAACTGAATTGAACCTGTAAAAATTTTACTAACAATAAAACCTAAATTTGCATTTCATCTTATTTTTAAATTTCTTGCATTAAAAAAAATGTGCTATTTGCGTAAAAATTCCATAATAAGCCTATAAGTAATTTTTTTTTTTACTTTTCTATATTTGTTTGGTGGAAATGTTGAAAACGGCACTCGTAATTATTTTTTATCAAATCGTGGTACTCTTCTCGAAAAAGTTGGCCACCCCTGTTCTTGAAGCTCTGTGAGTATGTAGAAAAAGTTTGAAGACCACTGTTCCCCAGAGTCACCCCACTATCAGTGCTAAAAATAGAGTCCCCCTCCCCCCATAGCTGTCCTGTTCAAACGATTCCCTTTCTACCGGTCATTCTAAAATTTAAGCAGACTAACAGTCAGCTGATCTCAAGGTCACTTTACCGTTGCCTTTTCCAAAGGATGTCATGGGGAGTGGTTTCTTGACGTAGTTCTAGGGTTACTTTATTTTTAACTCCCCACCCCCTTTTTCTTGAAAAAAAAAAAGCAGAATTAGTGTTTTTGAAGTGATTAAAGTCATTATTCGTGAAGCAAAATATTCTTTTTCATAAAATATAGTATTATTAATGTGTATTTAAGCAGTTTATGTGGTAATTTTATTCCAAAGTAACGTTTTAAAAATTTTGTACGTAGATTGCATACACATGGCGCCATCTGCAGATTTTGTAATAAAGCTTGCCAAATATGGCATCAGAAAATTCTGGAAGCAAGGATATATGTATTTTTCGTAATTTTAAAATTTTCTAGACTATTTCTGACATTTCTACCTTTCAAGGCGGATTTATATGAGTAATTTACGTTCTCAACAAAAGTTTTACGCCTGAATAATGCGATTTCATTGTGCAAAAGTACCCTAACCATGTCAGTGCATTTGGCAGTCCCCCTTAAGCGATCGCGCCACGAAATCGTAGGGAAAAAGAAGTGAAAAGACCAGGGCCGGACCATGACCTTTGGGGGCTCTGGGCTAACAATATCTGGGGGCCCCCTAAATAGTTATAATTTTTGCCATTTTCTTAAAATATTTTGTGCAGGAAAATTTAAAATATATGAAATTTAAGGTATATTTTTATTTTATACAATCTAAATACGTTATAAACAATTACATAATTTACAAAAAAACTTTTCTACACTTTTGTGCGACAAATTCCTTTATTTGCTCATCATATTTTAAGTCTTTGGTGAGATCAGTATTAACAGAAAGAAGTGATAAATAATTAAGCCTAGTATTTATCATTGATGTCCTATATTTGTCTCCTATATAGGATATTTTAGAGAACGCACACTCCGCTTCACAATTAGTGATAGGGAGTGTTAGAAAATTTTTTAAAATGGTATACAAATTTGGAAAAATGTCAACAAGTTTGTTTTCAAAAAAGTTGAACATATCACTACAAGTATAGGACTCTAGCTCAGTTTTTTTTCTTGTGGGATAAACTTTGAATTCAACACCTTCTGGTCTACGTCATCTGAATAGTAATCAATAGCGCGTACACTCTCCAGGCCAACGTTCTTCTTACTTTGATCTTTCAAATCCATCAAAAATTTAAATTTCTTACTATATCCTACATATATATATATACTTGGTTTCTTCTATTTAAATCAAAGATTAGCTTATCTAACGCAACAATAAGCGTGTCTCTTTTAAATTTTTTCGTCCCATACACAGCTTTTTCTGTGGATTTATCTGCAAATTTTGAAATAAGTCGTCATCGTTATATTCTTGGTCACATCGCTGTATTCTATTCCTACTCTAGGACTTAATTTTTTTTCTGAGTCTTGATACTCCTTTAGTATTTTATCTGACTCATATCGTACACTGCTCATAAACGTTTTTAATGACATATAATTAACTTATTCCCTTCACAGATGTCCAAACCAGGAGTCTGTAATTTTTTGTTAGTTGAATTAAATCTTTCTAAAATTTCTTCCCAAAATATAATTAAAATGGCAGTTTTTTTTCGCGAGTTTTGTTAATTTATTAAATAAATTTACTGCCTTTTTTCGAAAATCAATTTTCTTATTTTCATTGTCACAAAAAATGTCTTACGAATATTCATGACATTACTGAAGGAGATTAGAACTCGGTACCTTCGATTTCGTAAGCCTGCAACTTAACCACTACACTCTAAGAGGATCACTTCACTCTAGAGGCTATTACTGGCTTATATAGATACCATACATTACCATAATTATCTTTTAAGGCTTCAACAACATCGTAGTGACAAAACCATCTCTCTCTCTCTCTCTCTGTGTTGTCTGACTTAAACTTTTTAAGGTAAATTTCAGTTTAATTTCACGATTTAGAAGTTCCCACCTATGGGTCGAAGCAGAAATGAAAACATACATGTTGCACTAAACCAAAGAAGTTCACGATTTCAGTTGCAACCTTAACTTATTCTGCACCAACCAGATTAAGAGAATGTGGAGCACACGGCGTTAATTAGTGAATTTATTTTTTCTTTTAAAAGAGTTAACACACCATTATATCGACTGGACATATTAGCAGTGTTGTCAAATGACTGTCCCCTACAATTATCTCATTAGTTTCTAAAAATTCTTGTAGAGAATTAAGTAAGCATAAGCCAGTGTGACTGCTAGTCTTAATTAATGAGACTCGTCTTTCATACACTTTTCCCCGAAAACAATATCGTAGTACAATAGCAAGTTGGTCATTATGGAACACACAAATCTGGTATTTAATCTATCACAATTGAATAGTACTTTGTGTGTCATCGTTATTTATTTGAGTTGTAATTGTTTTAATGATTTACTTGCCCATGATCTCAATTATTTGCTCATGTATTGGTTTTGATACGTACGATATTAACGATTATGGTCGTAATTCTCGCTGTTTAATATGTTCACGAACGAACGAATGGTTCGAACTCTGCTAACAATTCCAGGGCACCCATAACATTACCACCATGAGGAGAACCAAAAACTTCCTCAGTACCCCTCAAATTGATAAACCTCTTATAGCCGAATACTTTACTACCGAAATAACCCGTTTGAGGACAATGTGGTAATATTCTGTATCTTTTCTTATAGTTGCTTCTGTAACTGTCTATCTAAAACAGACTTCTTTTCTTTTCGAGTCAACCAAACTAACATTCAATTTTTATGTTCAATAGAATTTTTATGATTTTTGTTCAATACTCAAATTTACAACTCATTCACAAACTGTAAACTAAGTGCAAAATAAATGATGTGGCTACGAGTGTTTCTCAATATAAATAAAACATTTATTAAGTATTTACAAGGATGCATAAAAAAGGTTAAATATTATCGCGCACGCTCATAGCCGTCTGTTTCCTCCAAACGCATCTAGAGGAATTCTCTCCCTCTCTCTTCGGAGCGCTTTTCCTCCCCTGTTTCCACCAGAGAAAAGAGAAACTAGGCTCACACCCCTCCTCGGGTGCCTAAGATTTATTAGGCACTCGCCCCTCCTCGGGTCAATCACTCCTTCGCTCTTTGGGTGCTTTCGCAACATTCTCCCACCTTTGAGTTTTCCTGCTGTAAAAAAACTCAAACACAACATATAAAATACAACAGTAAGATTAACAATATAGGTGCTACAGAATGCTGGTGTTAAAATAAAGCAAAATATTTACAGTAAACAAAACTTTTACAAAATACATTTTAGGCATATGTCAAATGCTTCGGAGTAGTTACTTTTCTGCCTCTCCTTGTGCGAATGACAGAATCAGTCAGATCTTTTGGTAAATTAATCTCTGGTTCTTGCAGTTCTAGATTATAAAGTCTTTGCACTGGTCTGACCAGTTCTCCAGTCTCAGTTTTGACTCGAGCGACTCTAACATGTCCATCTTTTCCAGGAATTAGTTGAATTACTCTAGCAAGAGACCACAGAGTCCGATTCTTTAAACTATTTTCCACCACAACTACTTCTCCCACCGTTAAGGGTCTTAATTTCCGGTGATGCTGCGTTTGCTCTCTCAATTGGCCTTGGTACTCAATTCTAAATCTTTTCCTAAGCTGTTCCCGAATGGTTTGAACATGTTTAATCCTCTTATTGATTTCTTGATGATCTAGACAATATATGTCAGTTACATCTGACGTTTCGATTTCTTGTAAAAACATGGCTGGTGTTAATGGTGATAAATCATTAACATCCTCAGAAATGTAAGTTAAGGGTCTAGAATTGATCACATGTTCACATTCACATAGTACAGTATTTAATTCTTCGTAATATAATGAAGCTCTACCTAACATTTTTCTTAAAATTTGTTTTAACATTTGAATCATTCTTTCCCAAAATCCCCCCCCCCCCCAGCATGCGGCACTGGGAGGGTTAAATTTCCACTTTATTTTTGGATATTAGCTTTAGATGTTATTACATCCCAGTCAATAGAATTTAGTGCGCTATTAGACCCAACAAAATTTGTTCCATTATCCGAATAAATAATGGTCGGTCGGCCTCTTCTCGAAATAAATCTTCCTTAAGATTGTAAAAATGCTGCGGTAGAAAGAAATGTAATAAGTTCAAAATGCACTGCACGGAATACAGCACAAGTGAATAATACTACCCAGCCCTTACGTTTATCTTTTAAATAAAGTGGGCCTGCAAGATCAACTCCTACAACTTGAAATATTTTAGAGTTGCTTACCCTATCTTTCGGTAAAGAAGATGGTACCACTTCCGTTTTTTGAGCCGAAAATCTTTTGCACCTAGTGCATTTTTGTATTTTTTGTCTAATTAATTTTCGCGCTTTTAAAATCCAAAAATTTTCTCGCAAATGATTCATTACAATAGATACACCTGCATGCATAAGTTCCTCATGTTTACGCACGATCATCAAATGAACAACTGGGTGTTCGTTAGGTAAAATGATAGGAAACTTAAAATTGTCTGTATCTTCTCGAAAACTAAGTTTTGTTCTAGCACGCAAAATTCCAAATTGATCTAAAAATGGTTTTGAAGGACGCAATTTCTCATCCGTTACTCCCTCAAAATTTTCCATTTGTATTAATTTCATTACGATTTTTTCCGCATGATCAAATTCAGAAAATGTTATTTCCGAAGTATTACAAGCATCGATTCTCTTGGCATTTTTAAAGAAACGAAATATCCAAGCAATCATGCGAACAACTTTTAAGATGAGAAATATTTACAGTGCCAGTTAAACTCCTCAATTCTCTTAGTGGTATTAAAACCAAAACACACACAGATTTCCTTAACTCTAAATTTATCGCCCCTTCATCGGGGACATGTTTTGATCTCGGGCATTGAACCGGGCTTTCGGACAACCAGGAGGGCCCCTCCCACCATCTTAAATAAATAAGCTGGTGAGCGCTACAACCCCGAGAAAGAATGTCCGCGAAATTCTTTTCTGAAGGCACGTGTTCCCAGCTACTAACATCCGAAAAGTTTCGGATTTCTTTCACCCTGTTAAAAACAAATACGCCCCAATCTCTAGTACGTTATATCCATGCTAACGCCGTCATGGAATCTGTCAAATAATAAATACGCACATCTGGCAAGTTTAAGTCGTTCTTAACAGAAACCACAAGTCGGGTTCCAAGTGTGCATGATAGTAATTCCAAACGGGGGATAGAAATATCTTTCAAAGGAGCTACCCTCGCTTTTGCCTGTATCAGTTTCACAAAAACATTTTCCTCATATTCTACCCTCAAAAATACACAAGCGGCATACGCTTTTTTACTAGCGTCACAAAACACATGCAATGTTATCTGTTTAATTCCATTAGAGCTCAAATTCAAAGATCGAGGTATTTTAATACCTGCAAGTATAGGGAGTTGCTCTAACCACTGTTTAACTTGATTTAAAATATTTTCTGGGAGATTTTCATCCCATTTTAATTTTAATTTCCTGTAAAATTAATTTTGGTTTTAAAGTTACAGGAGCCGTAAAACTAATTGGATCAAAAATATGATTAGCTATGGATAACAATGACCTTTTAGTTATAGCCTTACCTTCAATTTTCTGACAGTTAATTTTACATGATAAACAATCATCTTTGAGGTTCCAAATTAATCCTAAAACCATAGTCTCAAAGTTATCAGGTTGGCTTTCCAACTCTGAAAATTTTTCAGGATTTAATAAAACGTTTGACTGCGCCAGCCTCTTAAATTAAAATGTGCTGAAGATAATAATATTTTAGATTTAACTATAAATTTTTGCAACTGTTCTTCGGTCTCAAAACTAGTCACACAGTTATCAACATAAAACGATTTTCTCAAAATTTTAGCTACATTGTTAAAGTTTCCACGAGCATTATCTAAATGGTGATTTAATGTCGCACCCAGTAAAAAAGGACTGGATGTCACTCCAAAAACTACTCGACGGTGATGATAGATTTTAATGTGGTCCCTATTTTGTCTATCATACCACATGAACCTCAAAAAATCTCTATCTTGCTCCCTTACTCCTGTCTGTAAGAAAGCTTTTTCAATGTCTGAAATAACCCCAATCTTATATTTTCTAAAACGATTAAGTATAGTCGGTATGACTTCAATAAAGTTGGGGCCTTTCTCCAGACAGTCCTTTAGCGAAGAACTCTTCGTTCGCGCGGACGCGTCAAAAACAGGTCTTATTTTACTTGTACTGTTTTCTTTAATAACAGGCCTATGTGGGAGATAATGAACAAAATTTTCTTTGCCATCATTAACTTCTTCGATTATTTTTTCTGATAACCAAAGGTCTAAAACATCTTGGTATTCCTCAAATTTACCCGTTGCAATTAATTTCCTTTTAGTACTTTAAAGTCTATTTTCAGCTAATTTCTTATTAGATGATAAATGTTTATTATTCAGAACCCAAGGCAAAGCTACCTTGCGACATGGCCATCATTCGATAGCCATGTCGTGGGGTGTCGGCGTATGTTAGAGGTGTTGGATTCTCGGAATGATAAGACATTTTATAATTCTTAATATGACTTTTATTAAGAATTTAACTTAGATTACTTAGATATCGAACAAACTTATATTAAGTGAGAATAAACCAGAACCCGCAGTCTTAACTAACTCAGATCGCGCAATTAGATCACTTATCAATATAAATATATTATATCTGCCTAATCTCGTCTCAATAATATACTAGCGTTCAGAATATAATCTTCCTAC
>BMAV01025395.1:0-30828 GCA_019973955.1 Trichonephila inaurata madagascariensis
TTGACGGTTACTGGTTGTAGGAACCCAAACATTTATTTTTTTATTTTTTTTTTTTTTTAGCGTTTTTTTATCTCTTGTGGCTTCTATCTTAAAATCTCCTACTATCTCTTCCCTTTTGACTGCGCACTGGACGTCTTCTGGGGACGTCTTATTAAATTTCGTTTATCATAAAACAGGCCTCAACCCTTCAAGTTGCCCATAAAAAAAACTTTCTACAGAGTATAAAGTTGGGAAAATTAGATACATCAAAAAATACCAAATTCAAAATTTTCTAAAAATATCCAAATTTTTCGTATAAAAATGCTTTTTCAACTTTGATTCAAATGCCCCCTAAATTTCCCCTCGGAGGGGGGTCGGTTTTTGTCCGGCCTAGAGCCGCCCTGCTTAAGGTATCAACTACGTTCGGAACCTTGGTTTTAAAAAAAGCATATAAATGGATATATTTATATTTTAGTGTCCAAGATTAAAAACTATGAAAAATTTTTTAGAATAGTTTACAAAAAAAAATTTTTGGGGAAAATAAACATGAACTACCCTTTTTTCAAGTATTCCCCTTTTTGGAAAAATGCTTCTATTATAATAATTTTTTGCCTGCATATAGCTCAATCTCTGCACGGCTCAACTAAATTTTTTTGAAATATATAATTTAAAGTGGGGTTATCCATATTTTACGACAACAAGGGAGTTTTTTAAAAGAACCGCCGATAATTTTTAAAATTTTTGTAACTCTAAAAAATAATGTGCATTTTCAAAATCATAGTTGAGCCTCTGTAAAAAGTTCGAGGCTGTTAAGGAAAAAATATTATAAATAGAAGCATTTTTCACAAAAGAACATTTTGAAAAAAGGTTATTCTAAGTTAATTTTTTGCCGAAATATTGTATTTAAATAAATTTTTTTTGTCAAAATGTCCTTAAAAAATTTTATACATGTATTTTAATCTAAGTGACACTAAATATCATGAAAATTGTCCATTTTTGCGCCTTTTTAAAATCACGGTTCCGAACGTAGTCGGATACCTTAACGTAGTAATTAATGTTTCTGATTTTCCGGTTTTTTCCCTTCCCAAAAATACACCATAATTTTAAAAAATTTAAAAACATGTTATTTTTAAATAATATCAATAATTATTATATAAAATACTGAAAAAATATACCGTTTTTTCTTCAATTTTCGATTTAGGTTCGACTCATAAATTTTCAGATTTTTAAAAGTTTGTATTTGTATTAAAAAGTAAAAATGTACGTCATGAAACAATTAATAAAATTGAAAACGGTTTAAAATAATAAATAGTGTATCAAATGTATTTTCATCCATGCTCCCTGCAAAAGAAGTACAATTTTGTGAGGCATACAGTAATTTTAAATTCTACCTTTGAACTTCAATGAAATCTCCCAAATGTTTTGACAAATAATTTTCAAATGTAGTTAGTAACAAAATCCGTAGAAAAAAGCAGTTTGAAGGAATAAATAATAATATTCTGAAGAAAGAAATTATTACTAACTCGAAATACAAAAGAATTTACTTAGTTAATAACAAATAAATATGTCACACTATCTTTATTTTGTAGATGCTGTTACCACCTTGATTTTTTTTTTTTTTATTTTCAACTTTATCATATACATAGAGGAAAAATTTTCCCCAAATTAAAAGTTATAATTTTTTTTAATGAAATTGATCTCTTTTAGGACTAAAGGCAAGAATTGTTAGCGACATAGAAAAAATGTTACTATTAAAAATCTCGGGAAAAAAAAATTCACATCAAAAATTTATGTTTCTTTACTGATTCACATGAGTTTGAAATTTAATCATTTGAAGATGAATCAGTTATTCCTCTAATGTGTCTACTAAGAGATAAATATTAATGATCTATATAAATACTTGAAAATTTATTTGATGTTGAAGAGTAACAATTACGTACGTTAAAAATATTAATTATTATATTGAAGAGATTTTACTTGTATAACCGATTTCTTGTTTATGGAGTTGCTGTATTAATGTTGCATAAATATAAATGAATATTAATGTAAGAATCTGACACGAAAGTTTGGTTAAGAAAAATAATGAATAAAAAAAGTTGTGAGATTGCTTAGAAATAATCTCCCTAAAACAGTTTGGTGGTTCATTCCCTTCTTCAAATTACTAATTCAATGAAATAGCTCATATTAAAGACAAGTAACTATTTAATAAAAAGTAGCTAAAATAAAATTTTTCGTTGTTGATCTAAGTAAGAATTGACTTAAAAACTATTTTTTTATATTACTTGTTTTTTTAAATATGTTGACAAAATAAATCAATAAACTATTTTATTTATAATAACCTTGTGTCATGAATTTAAATTTATATTTTTGAAAAATGATCCAATTTCCATTGGATGGAATCCATCCATGTAGTGTTATAAGTTCACATTCTCAGAGAAAAAAAATGAAACGTTTGGCATGAAATTTGAAGGAGACGCTGTTATTGGCGAAAAAATGGCTTGACTGGATAACCCTGCAGAATGCCGTTCCCTTGTTGCTTTCCCCTCTGCTCCTCTAGAAAAATCATTCTCTCTTCAACAACTACGCATTTTAACCACCATTAAAATTTCGAATGACTGTGTTGATTCGTACTAAACTGTGTAACTTGTTAGGATATAATTTTTACCTGTTAAAGAATGATGTAGCTTGAGACAGTTGTTTATTTATTTTGCTGTAAAGTCTTAAATTTGAAAGTTAGCGAAATGGATGACGATAGTGTAACAGAGGCATCTGTTCCTGATATAAACAAATCTTTCATGTCGTAAGTGTACATTTTTTTAAAAATATTACAAATAGTTACCTATGTACGAAGCAGTGAATGTATTTCTATATAAATTTCAAAACTGAATGTATTTGTTGGAACTAGCTTCCGGTCAAATTTGCCTGTAAATAGTTGAAAAAATATGTACTCTGCTTGCCTTCTGAAATTTGAAAATTTACAGCATGTGCCTAGGTTTTTATGTATAAACCATTGATTATAAAATTCGTCAAAAATCATTGTATTTTATGGAAATATATTATATCCTAAGTAACAAATTATTGAAGACGACTTTTCTCCCATCCATTAAATTTAGTTTGCTGTTGAATTGTTATGTTTATGAAATCTTTTACTCTCTCGCAGCTGTTTCCGTGATCGTTTTCAAACCGTCAATTCCTCTCTTAATATCGATTAACTTTAAAAGTGTCTAACAAAATTTATTTGCAGAAATTAAATTTTAACTAGAATGATGTCTATCTAAACAAAATTAAGATTCACAGGGTTTCTATAAAGCACCCTTTTCATGGAGGTAAATGAGTCATAATGTGTGAATGCTATGTAAAACATGTCAATAAAAGTTGTTATGGGTAGGATCTTACTTTCTGCTTACCTTTATTTATTCCCAACAGGGCAAATTATTCTCATTCGATAAAAGTCCAATTAGAAATGAAAAGAGTTCTTGATACAGTTTGACACCATTTATGAAGGTGCGACCATTTGACTCCAAAGGTGGGAAATAAAGCAGAACTTTGATATCAGAGGAATAAAATTTGATATCCCACAGCTGTCCGTTTTTTGTGGGATTTTGTAATCGTAACAAATAGGCCAATAACTTTCTATCCAAGAGGACTGCTTATCATTAAAAACCTAGTATATGAAGGGAAAAAATTACTTAACACTTGATGAATCAGTCAAATGCAATAGAATTACGTACATAAGAAAGAAGTGGGAAATAAGAATTGTACTTGCATGTTAAAACCAGTGCTGAAAATATAATGGTCTGAGGAAAAAAAGGTATTAATTTATAAATGTCAGGGGAAAAAAAGCAATTTAAATAAAACAAGTAGTGGAAAAAATTATAAAATAAAGAAAAAAACTCATTTTTGACTTTGGATTGTGAAAAAATAATGAACAGTTTGAAATTTGATTCCTTGGCTCCTTTTTCTGATACAAGCCAATCAATTTCTGTGAATTTCATTGAACTAGGATTATTTAAAAAATCAATTTATTTAAAGCAAAATAGTTAAAGTTCATGATAAGCTGCCGGTAAAAAAAAAAAATACATAGCTATGTTACCGCAGCCAAATTTGTGCCACATGAATTGTGTCATCATATTATATCAGCAAAAGGTAAAAAATTAAAAAACATTACTTACTTTCTTACTGCTGATCTTTTCCGATATACAGCATAGCAACAGAATTTAAAAAAGTCTTGAAGGTCTCATCGCTAAGTGAATGATCGTGTGAGCGCCGCCATTTTTATTCTGCTAGGTAATGGTCGAACATACCTTCGGCGTGGCTGGTGCAATTTCGAAGAAAGCGTTTTATTTTCGACCATGTTACATCATGCCGATCGTTACATTTAGGACATTCATAACTATAAGCAATCAATCCTTCCTTCATACACTATTCAATCAATTCTTTCTAACCTTTCGCATTCAACAAAGTAAAAAAATTCTAAGATATATTCCTTCACACACGTAACAATTCCAGCCTGATTAGCCAAAACAAAATGAAATTCGAAATGCCCACCGACAAAATACGAAATTTCCAGAAATAGTTAGGTTTACCATATCTAGTGTATCAAAGTAGGGTTACCAAGATGGCACAATTATCGCCAACCCAAAATAATTCGCGCCAAGGGTGTGGGCTCTCCTAGGACTGAACCCAAATGAGAACTGAAACTATGGAATGTTTAAGAAAAAATCAAATTAAAATCATTGCATAAAAGTTAACTGATAAAAAAT
This sequence comes from Trichonephila inaurata madagascariensis, assembly GCA_019973955.1. NCBI lineage: Eukaryota > Metazoa > Arthropoda > Arachnida > Araneae > Nephilidae > Trichonephila > Trichonephila inaurata. Next base: position 4,743 of record BMAV01025395.1, read on the forward strand.
TAATTTTATGTACCAGAATATTGATAAAAAAAAGTAATATTCATATCAATAAGTAGTAAATAACAAATTTAAAAAAAATAATTACTGAACCAAATTCTATAAAACTATTCAGATGAAAAATGTATTGGGCATGTGCGAAAATGCACTGATATGATTCCTTCTTTACTACTCTGAAATTGGCATGGTTATCAATCTTGTGAAAAGTACAAACAGTGGCGTAGCATGGGCTTTCGCCTGGGACCAATTGGAAATTTGTTGCCTCTCTATTTTAATTATTAGTCAAGAAAATTAGTAAAAGTAAAAAAAAAGCAGCTTTAAATTTTTTTATTGATTAAAAATATACTTTTCTTGTTTTTTTTATAGCAAAATCTTTTATACAATTGTCAATATCAATATGTATGTCATGTTCAATTGCTAGAATAGCAAAAATTTGTTAACCTTAATGTGGACATAGTTGATCGGAGATAATTTTTGATTAATTTTAGCTTAAAGAAGCTTCTCTCGCAACTGGCATTACTGATGGCAGATGTTAAAAAAATTCTCAACGTTATTACAGTGTTTGGTAAGCTATCTTCAAGTTTGGACTCAATAATCTATTTTAATAAACCCGGAGAGCCGAACCTAATGAGTTCTTTTTTACAGCCTGGGTTGGTTGCAGCTATGGAAGTTTGTAGACATACGTGCTCAAGTGGGAATTCTTTATTAATGTCTTGAGAGGCTTGATCTAAGTTAAGTTGTCCATGCTCAATATCACTTCAGGCCTTAAAAAGGCATATTTTTGCGCTAGATTCTGCAATTTTGGAATCCTTCTCGAATTTCAGCAGTTACTCTGTCTATTGAAGAAAACATTGTTCGCCTCAAGTCATCTTCGTACGATAAGTGAACATCTTCCGTTGCCAAATATATGCTACCTCCTGATTCATTTTGGGGGTTCAAAAGAAATTTCAAACTCTTCCCATAAACTTTTAGCATATATTAAAGCGTTATCCACGAATTCCTCTCATTTTGCTTTTAATATGATCTGTAAAGCATGTGTTTTTATAGCACATTGATGGATATTTAATACCTCTGTTTGCAAATAATTTTGAGCATCATTGACTTCACACAGTACCGTTTGCCAGAAGCCTAAGTAACACAAAAATGAATGCGATTGCATAGTGACTAATAAACTTCCTGCATCTGTGTGTGTATTAAAGCTTTCACTCATTTCCGTCAGTTTTGTTGCGCAGGCGCGATTTGGAGTTTGAAATATTTTTTTAATTTAAATATCGCAGTGCTTGTGCCGACACCCCTTTTTGTATGCTGCTCGGGGCCATGGCCTCCTCATCACCCACCACGCTACGCCACTGAGTACAAAAAATAAATTGTGTGAACTAGTGGTCAATTCTGCAATTTAGTTGCAAAATCTGATCTAAGCAAGCAAATTAAAAAGATTGCACCCTTAAAATATAAAATTGAAAGTGAGAATTTAAATAGTCTAGCTTATAGTCACAGAAAACAGATCTCTCATACTCTGTAAAAAAGGATCCTGCTAATCACCAGTAAATAGATGCACTGATATCCATAACTTTAATTAAATATAGATGTAACCAAATATCCTCAAAAATATAGGTTTGAAAAAGTCATAAAGCACTTTGTATGAAACACATTAATGATAGATACATCATGTCTGAATCCAAAATAGTGAAAAATTTGAAATTACTGCTTTAAATCAACAAGGTTACTGTAAGAAAAATTGAGGATCATGTGCTTTCTACATTTTGTATTTACATACTCCATTTACTTTTGTTACTTTCTGTTTAAGTACAAATTTTTAAACATTTTATTGTTGACATTTCTTTACATTTAATGACTCTTAACATTATACATTTGAAAACTAAATATGTTTTAAAATTTCTTTTTAGTAAGAAATTTTCAAACAAGAATCTACTCTGAATCCTATAGTACAGTTCTTGTACTCGTAATAAAGCATTTGCTATTTTGGAGTTTTTTTTGCGAGGCAAACAAACTTTTCTATTGTTGATGACCATAGAGGGGTATTTTGTGTTGATGTAATCAGCATACAGATGTCTGAAATATCATTATCGTAAAATTTGCAATTAACAGAACAATTATAATATATTATTTGTCACTATCACTACTCTCAGATTCTAATTTAGAATCAATTTTGCATCATTTTGATATTCCAAGTTCAGTTAAACATTTTCGATGCTTCGACCTTGTAAAAGTAAAAAATAATAATAATTTTGTCTACCAGATCTAATTATCCATTAACAACTACCCTGCAAAACCCGAACTTATTGCTCTAGCAGAAAATAAAACTCTCATCTTCCCTATAAACAAAAATCACATGTTCATTTTAAGAGCAGTCATAAGGCATTCAATTTGGAAACACTCCCTTCCCCTTATGTTTATAAAACAAAAACCATGTGTTTGTGAGTAATATTTCTCTCATTTCGAGTAGAAGGTCAGATCTACATGTATCTCAAACCTTATGGACATATAATGCCATCTTGCCAAAAAATTGAGCTTACAAAATGTTCTAGGTGTGTGGCGCACATGTGAGCCGTTCGGGAATTGTCGGTGTTTCATGCTGGTGCAGATATGTGACGTTCATCATGAAGGAGTTAAATGACAAGGATGATACCTGAGCTTACCCCTCTCTAAATTAGCACACCACCAGGAGGATTTTAAGCCACAACAGATTTAATGGGCATTTGCCCCTCAGCATGGCAGGTGTTAAAAATGATGTACTGAAAAGTTTATCAATTTTATTTTATTTACGCACGTGCTAATAAGCATGAAACGTGATGGCAGTCGAGCGAGTCACGCAATCGGATGTTTATATGTATTTTTTTACAAAAAAAAGAATGTTTTAATTTTATGATTTGTTTTGAGGAATAAAGTTGTCAAGTTTTACACTTAGAGTTAATTATATTTCATATTGAAATTTTTTTGAGTTTTTTAACATTTTTTGGCGTCCGTGACAGGGCATTTTATTATATTATAATGTTTGCTAATGTAAAAGTTTTTAAGAAAGAAGATTTGTTACTGGTTGCAGAAGAAATTGGTGAAGTAATACCAGCAAAAGTAACAATTTCAGACTTAAAGAATTTAATTCTTAATAGCGATGATTACAAAGAGGATTCGGACTTCGTCATGTTTAATTACGGCTGTTGAAGATCGGAAATGGAGAGAAGAAGTCAGAAAATAAGAGATTGACTGCAAAGAAAAGGAAAGACAGAGACAGTATGAAGTGGAAGAAAAGGAAAGACAGAGACAGTATGAACTGCATTTGGCGAGAATCCAGGCTCAGTCTAACGTAGTAGAAGTAAGTGAAAATTTTCCACTTTCTGAAAATAACGCTAAGAGAAAATTTCATCACCCAAAATTAGAGTTTCGAAAAATTTCTGGAAATATTAAAGACTGGTTGCCATTTTGGAGTCATTTCGAGCACATTCATAAAGATGGCAACATAGTGCCAGAAAACAAGTTTCAATATTTAATTCAAGCCACTGTTTCTGGATCTCGGGCTCAGGAGATTGTGGAAAGTTTTCCGCCAACGAGCGCCAATTATGCCAAAGCAGTGGAAAGCTTGAAAGCTCACTTCGGTAGAAATGATTTATTAGTAGAAGTGTACATCCAGGAACTTCTGAAATTAGTAATTTCTGTGCATAAAAATGAGAAGTTTTCTATGACATCTTTATATGATAAACTGGAATCACATATGAGAGCTCTAGAAACTTTAGAAGTCACGACTGATAAATCTGCTTCTATATTATACCCAATGGTAGAATCCTGCTTTAGCGAAGATTTTTTGAAAGCTTGGAATCGTCATTCTACATCTTCTGCTTCTGTTGATGCCAAGGAGAGGTTAAGCAATCTAATGCAATTCATAAAAGCAGAAGTTGAATGCAAAGATCGAATAAACTTGGCGATGTCGGGTTTTGGATTAAACGAACCTAGGTGTACACAAAGTTACAAAAAGAAGCAATGTCAGAAAAATCCTACATTTTATGACAGCAAATTTGTTGATGACAGCATCAACTACAGCTGTATTCAAGTGTATATTTTGTGATGGCAAACATAAGAGTTCTGAATGTTTTTTGGCTCAAAAAATGAGTTTTGAGGAAAGGCAGAAAATTGTTAAAGAAAAACACTGCTGTTTTGCATGTCTGGGTATCGGGCACACAGTTAAAAATTGCCAAGCTGCTTTAAGATGTTTTATTTGTTCTAAAAAGCATGTGATATTGATGTATGACAAGCTGGATACAAAAAAGACTTCTGAGAAAAATGAAGAAAAATCGCAAGTTGAAAATAACTTCAGCATGTCTAATTTAAATAAACGTAATAACAGAGTATTTCTACAGACTTTAAAGGCCGTGCTAATTTCTGGAGATAAAAAGAAAAGTGTAAGATTACTTTTGGATTCCGCATCACATAGATCTTACATTTTAAAAAATGTTGCACAAGAAATGGGCTATCCTTCTCTTCTACAAGAAAAGCTAGTACATTCGCTTTTTGGAGGTATATCCAGCAAACAGATTACACATGACTACTACAAAATATGATTAAGGGATTTGGATGAAAAATTTGCTTGTAATTTCGATGCATTGGATCAAGACAAAATTTGTGAAGATGTTCAGCCTGTTTGTAACGGATCTTGGATAAGAGAACTGAAAAAAGATAATATTATTCTATCTGATGTAAATGATAGCAGCGGATCGATTGATATACTTATTGGAGCCGATATTATGGGGAAAATGTTAACTGGAAAAAGAAGAATGCTGAAATCTGGTCTTGTAGCAGTTGAAACCCATTTAGGATGGACATTAATGGGAAAAATACCTGAAGAAGAAACCCCAAAAGAACACTCAGTTTTGGCGATGACTGTAATGTCCATGTTTGTAAATGAGCTTGATATATCTAATTTATGGCAATTAGACTTGATTGGAATTTATGATCCTATTGAAAAGAAGTCCAAGCAAGAAATTGACCTTCAAACAAAAGAACATTTTTTAGAGACTGTGAAAATAAATTGTACCTTGGGCTGATGACAAATCACCGTTACCCGATAATTTACACTTAGCTCAAAGACGACTGGAATACACTACCTCGAAACTTAATAATAATTTGTATCTGAAATACGAAGAAATTTTTGCAAGTTGTCTCAAAGTGGGTATCATAGAAGAAGTTCCACTAACTGAAATATATGGTTACAGGAATTATCTGCCTCATCAGCCTGTGCTGAAACCGAGCAGTGTTACTACTCCAATTCTACCAGTTTTTGATGCGTCAGCACGAGTCCCTAACTACTCGTCCCTTAACCAATGTTTGGAATGTGGACCGAATTTGATTGAATTGTTGCCTGACCTTCTGCTACGTTTTAGAGAAGGAGAATTCGGTGTGATTGGAGACATTAGAAGAACTTTCTGTCAAATAAGCATTCATGAAGACAGGGATTTTCTTCGTTTTTTATGGTGGGAGAATGAAAAGCAAAATAAATTGAAGTATTTTCGACATACCAGAGTAGTTTTTGGTGTAACATGTAGCCCTTTCCTGTTAGCCTCAGTGATTGACTATCACATTAGAAGAAGTGAGGAATATGACTTTAAATTCAGGGAAAAGTTGGCTCGAAGTTTTTACGTTGATAATGTTGTCACCAGTGTTGAAAATAAAGAAGAACTGAAAAGATTTATACAAGAATCAACAACTCTTATGTCCAGAGGAAGATTTGAACTTCTAGAATGGGAGTATTCTGGTCAATGCCGAAGTAAGGAGAAAGTAGAAACGTACGTTCTGGGTTTATTATGGAATAAAGAATCGGACACGTTAAAAATTGACATGAGTTGGTTGAATGATGTAGACACTGAAAAGATTACTAAATATAACATTATCTATAGTTCACAAAATGTTTGATCCATTTAGTTATGGTACAGAATTATCTGTTGCATTAATTGGTTCCAAATTAATGCTACAGAAAGCGTGGAAAAAAGGGATAAGATGGGATGAAGACATAAAATGCAAGTTACAAAAAGAGTTTTTATTATGGTTTCATGAGCTAACATCCTTAAAAGATCTTGAAGTGCCTAGATATGTACAAGTAACTAAAGAAAATCTCAGTAATTGTACCATACATACTTTTGTTGATGGTAGTCGAGATGCGTATGCAGCTGTGGTATTTCTGAGAATTGAAAAACAGGATCGAATCGGAAGTGTTTTTTCTGACTTCCAAAGCTAGAGTTTCTTTGTTGAGAGGAGCCACGATTCCAAGAATGGAGCTTTTAGTTGCTGTTATTGGAACCTGATTGACGAATTCTGTCATTAAAGCTCTACAGTGGGAGAATATCAAGAGATATTATTGGAGTGATTCAACTACTGTGTTGGCATGGATACAGAGAGACGATAACTGGTTGGTATATGTACGCAGTTGAGTAAAAGAGATTTGAAAGCTAAGTGATTCCATGTCCTGGAGACATGTGCCTGGTGAAAAGAATCCTGCAGATTTGCCATCGCGAGGTTGTAAAGCAAAGCAATTCCTATCGTCAAGATGGTGGGAAAGTCCTAAATGGATGAAAGATCCATTTGAATTCAAACATCTTACAGATATAGTTAATAATTCTTATGGTGAAGATGGAATTGAAAAGGAGAAGTCGAAAACCTCATACACATTAACAAATAGTGAAATCTGCAAAAATAATAATTGGTACTACAACAAGTTTTACAGATATGAAAGCATTGTTAGACTTATAGCATGGATTCTCCAATTTAAACACAATTGTGTGAGACTAAAAGAAAAAAGATAGGGAGAATTGGTTGCATCAGAATTCCAGGAGGCTGAAGAGAAGCTTATAAGTTTGATTCAAAATGAGTGTTTTTCATCTAAGAGTGATGATCAAAGCCCTGCAACCATTTAGAGATGAGAAAGGCATCCTCTGATTAAAGACCAACATTACCAACAGGAAAGATAATGATACATTTTTGAAACCTGCTATACTACCTCTCCAAACCACAAAGTGATTAAAAGTTTAATAGTCTATATCAGAGGTTCCCAAACTTTTTTATCTCATAGACCCCTTGCCATGTTTTTCAGTATGGGTTAGACCCCTGCTTAATTAATATTGAATTTTTGCAAATTTTCAACTTAAATGTCTTTTTGACAGCTTGTACTACTGCTACTACTTTAAAAGAATTAAATTTATAACTAATGAAGTAGGAGTTAAAAGTTTAAAAAGCATTTGTTAATTAATTAAATTAAAAGTTAATTAATATATAAAATAACTGTTGTTGTTGTAACTGATGCCACCTGCTGGATGAAGTCAGATCGAGACCCACGAAATTCATCGCAGCAAAGGGCTAGAATTTTTACGCCTGTCATTAGCCTTAGCTTTGAGCACCATGCAGGTGACAGTACGATTTTGCTCGATTCCACCCTAATTTAGGGGGAGAAAACCCTGGGGGTGGCCAGGGGCCTCCCACCTCTCTTCCCCTTCCACCAACCACACGAGAGGACTTGCGGCTTGACGGCTATTTAGAGTGCCCCCATGCCGCAGAGGCACTATACATTTGCAAACACCTATGTCTTCTACGGGATTCGAACCCAGTCCCTACAGCACCGCAATCAGCGTCGCTGTTACCTGAAATTTGCAGGTAACTTGTGGTTTGACTCTGAAGGGAAGCACACAGTAGTTGTATTTTAAAGTTTATTAAAGATATTTCAGCATCACAGGAATCACCCGATTCCATAAAGAAAAATACATACATTTACTAAACCGCCTCTGACCTCATGACCAATGAAAGACGAACACGATTTGCAATGACGTCAGATACGGTTAGCAGTTAACACAAATAAATCTGCATGACGAAAGGAACAAAGTCCAACAGTCGCTAACCAATATGCTGGTTGCGCAAAAAAATAACTATTAAGTAAGATAACCAAACAATTGATTTTAATGGGAGGGATGAATCAGGCGCTACAATAACAAGTTTTCAACATTTAGTATCAATCTTGTCAGGTTTAACATTAAATATCCTGTATTAGTAGTGTCCAGCTTCTTTTTTTTTTGTTTTGGAGACTGGCAACTGCGCTGAAACTCCTTCTTACTAGGAAAAGTAATTAAAAACTTCCTCACGATATTAAATAATTTGGGACAAATAACAGGTTTACCTTTTTAAAGCCAAAATTGCTGTCATCCGTTTCTAAACTTTAAAATCTTCATTGGTGCATATTGTGACCATATAAATTCATTGCCTACTGTGGTATTACCATAGTCAAAGAAAGCATTCTCAAATCTTATTAAAAGACTGTTAAATGTTGAACGTAGGTTAAAGCGGGCTGACAGATTGTCTGGGTCAATTTGAGCAAATTCCGGACCTTCAGTATTATACTTCTTTAGTTTAACTCTGGAAAGAAACGCTGGAACAGTTCCTGTTTTAAAAAAATTTATGCTGTCACCTTGTACGGGCAAATTAACTTCATTAAATTTAGTAAATAAATCTGCTAAATAAGTAAAATTTGGTTTCCACTTGATTAAATTTTCTTTTAAAATTTAAGTCACGATCTAGTTTAATGAGAGTCAGTGTCACATAGACTCCCCCCCCTACACCTCATTGACCCCCAAAATATTTTTTGTTGACATGGACCCCTTGCAGGTCATCATAGACCCCTGGGGTGTCTATATAGACCACTTTGGGAATCACTGGTCTATACACATGAGAAAAATTGTCATGCAGGGGTGCAGATACTTTTGAATATTTTAAGAGAAAAGTATTGGATTTTACATGAAAGAAGAACTGTGAAACGAGTCTTGACAAGTTGCATTACTTGTAAGAGGTTTAGCTCTAGAAATTTGGAAACGATTGCACCTCCACTTCCAGCAGACAGAGTAAAAGATGCAGCGGTTTTTCAGATTACCGGGATCGATATGCCTGGTCCACTCTTTCTCAAAGAAAATAAGAGCTGGGTGTTAATATTTACTTGCACCGTATATCGAGCAGTACATTTTGAACTTGTCACTGCCACTACCACTGAAGCATTCTTAATGGAGTTTCGAAGATTTGTTTCGCGTAGAGGAAGATGCTCCACTGTCTATTGTGATAACTGTACAAATTTTGGAGGAACAGCCAATGCTCTAAAACTATTGGATTGGAAGCAGGTTGAAAGACAAGAAGCTGTAAATGCTGTCAAATGGAAGTTCAACCCTCCAACTGGTGGGGTGGTTGGTGGGAGCGCCTCATAAGAATTTTGAAAAATCTGCTAAGAAGAGTGCTAGGAAGAGCTAGCTTGAGTTATGAAGAAATGTTAACTGTCCTAGCGGATTGTGAAAGCGTCATAAATGCAAGACCGCTTACTTACGTTACTGAAAGTGAAGCTATAAAACCAATATCACCATCGATGTTCTTGCAAGACATTCAAGAAAACAAATTACAAGATATTGATGCTGTGGATAGTAAATCCCTTACAAAAAGAATAAAATACAGACAAAACTTAATTAAAGCTCTAAGGAAGAGGTTTAGATCAGAGTATTTAGGCACTCTTGCGCAGCGAGTACAGAAAAGACAGCCAAGAATTAAAGTTTCAATTGGGGACATTGTTTTGGTGGGAGCTGATAACAAAAAGTGCATTGACTGGCCATTGGGATGCATTTCACAGCTGATTCTTGGGAGAGACAGAGAAGTTCGTCTTGTCAGAGGGCAGACGTTGATTAATGAGCTGCTTCGCCCTATACAACGGATATACCCATTGGAGATCGCAACCTCAGATGGTTCTCAATATTTGAAGAGCATAAAGTCAATGGATCATTCTGAGGAATCCGATCAGTTCAATGACACCGCCATCCTCGAACACCCACCAAAATTTAGTAAGTCTGGAAGAAGACTGAAGGTTCCAGAGAGACTTAACTTATAGATTGTATTTACAAGCTCAAAATAGTTTTGATTATGCTCCATAATCAAAAGGTGGGAGGATGTTAAAAAGGATGTACTGAAAAGTTTATCAATTTTATTTTATTTACGCACAGGCTAATAAGCATGAAACGTGACAGCAGTCAAGCGAGCCACACAATCGGATGTTTATATGTATTTTTTTACAAAAAAAAAAGAACAATGTTTTAATTTTATGATTTGTTTTGAGGAATAAAGTTGTCAAGTTTTACACTTTGAGTCGATTATATTTTGTATTGAAATTTTTTTGAGTTTTTTAACAGCAGGTCTTTAGTAGCACTAGGACTTGAACTTGTGATACACTTGCTGTGAGCAAGTGTCTATATCCACTAGGCCAATGAAGTCATAATCTAATTTTTGAACAAAAAATAAATCAGTAGGAAAAATAAGTTACCCTTCAAAAAAAAAAAAAACAGGATTGTCATATTGTATTATTATTGTCCCAAACTTGGTGAAATTTACAACTATTTGTATAAAAATCTGTAGTAATATATCAATTTAGTACGCCATTATTAGCATTTAATTATAAACTATGAAAAACATACAAATTTTTTTCAATTTAGGAGTATATATATGTAAGGAGCATAATAGACATTAAATGAGATCCATAGCTCCAGTTCAAACTTTTTTATTGCTGCAAATGGTACACCCTTTCAAGTGTACAGGTGTAAATTAATGTCAATAGATTTAGGTTTAAGACGAAATTTTGTCTTTCCATTTTTTTATTTGTAATGTGTCTAATGCTATTATTGGTGCAGATTTCTTACATTATTTTAATATAAAACCTGATTTAAGAAATTGTAGTTTATTTGATACTTCTACAAAATTAAATTGTCATTGTTTTATTAGAAATTCTAATATTTTCTCAATTAAAACTCATGTTATTGATAATGATTTTTCTAAATTGTTGAATGATTTTTCTAATATTGTAAAACCACCTTGTGCAAAACCAAACAGTTAAGCATAATGTAGTTCACTGTATTGATACTTTTGGACCACCTGTTTGTGCTAAACCCCGTCGCATGGCTCCAGACAGGTTAAAAATTGCGAAAATGGAATTTCAGCACATGTTGGATTTAGGCCACATGCGCCCATCCAGTAGTAATTATTCTTCCCCATTGCATATGGCTCCTAAAAAAGAAAGCAATGATTGGTGCCCTGTTGGTGATTTTAGAGCATTAAATGCTCAAACAAAAAAGGATAAATATCCGATTCCTAGCATTCTTGATTTTACAAGTGATCTACATGGGGCAAAAATATTTTCTCATATTGATCTTGTTAAAGCATTTCACCAAATTCCGATTGCTTCTGAAGACATACATAAAACTGCTATTTGTACTCCATTTGGTCTCTTCGAAAGCACTCGGATGCAGTTTGGTTTGTGCAATGCGGCTGGCACTTTTCAAAGATTTATCGATGAAACTCGTGGTTTGAAAGGTGTTTATGCTTTTATTGATGATATCTTAATTGCATCTCAAAAGGTTCAAGTACATACTACTAATCTCCGTGCACTTTTTGAAAGACTTGAATATTATGGTTTAACGATTAAACCTTCAAAATGTACTTTTGGAGTAGATAGTTTGAAATTTCTTGGATTTCAAGTTTCCAGTGAAGGTATTTCACCTCTTCCTGATCAAGTCGATACTATTCAAAAATTTCCTAGACCTAACACTGTAACGCAATTGCGTAGATTTTTAGGAATTTATAATTTTTATCAAAGATTCATTCCTAAAGCAGCCCACGTTTTAGCACCCCTAATAAAATTTTTAGAAGGTCACACAAACAAAAAGAAACCATCTCATCCTTTGAAAAATCCGCAAACTCCTCTTGAATGGACTAAAGAAGAGGAAAATTCATTTACTGCTGCTAAAACAGCATTAGCTAATGCAACTCTTCTTAAGCATCCGATTCCTGGTGCTACTTTAAGTGTTTGGACCAATGCATCAAATTTCGCCATTGGTAGTTCCTTGATGCAACTTTCTAATAGTAACTGGGAACCAATAGCATTTTTATCTTTAAAGCTCTCTAAAACTCAACAAAATTGGTCTACTTATGATCAAGAACTTTTGGCAATATATACTTCCAATAAAAAAATTTAGACACATGCTTGAAGGTCGCGAATTTATTATATATACTGACCAAAACCCCCTAACATACGCTTTCAAGCAGAAACCAGAAAAATGTACCCCACGTCAACTAAGACATCTCGATTATATTTCACAATTTTCCACAGATATTCGCTATGTAGTTGGAACAGAAAACAAAGTTGCAGATGCATTATCTAGAGTAGAAATTGATGCAATTATAAAACCACCCATTTTAGCCTACAAAAAGTTTTCTCAAACACAACTTCATGATTCTGAAATTCAATCTTTCCTTAAACCAGATTCTTCTATTAAACTAGAAAAACAATATTTTTCCCTTGAAGACGTTTCTTTATATTGTGATATGTCACTTGAAACCCCTAGACCTTTCGTCCCTAAAAATCTCGAGACAGATGGTATTTCAAAATCTGCATTTTCTATCCCATCCTGGAATATTCGCTACAACTAATTTAATTTCTAAGTGTTTCTTTTGGCCTTGAATGAGAAAAGATATCAAAAATAGAGTTCGAGCTTGTGAAAAATGTCAGCGAGCAAAAATATTCAAACATACCAAAGCTCCAGTTAGCACATTTGCTCTACCCGATGCTCGATTTGCCCACATTCATATTGACTATATTGAATCATATCCACCATCCAAAGGATATAAATATTGTCTTACCATCATAGACAGGTATACCAAGTGGCCTGAAGCTATTCCTACCGAAGACATGTTGGCAGAAACCACTGCTCGTGCACTTTTAAATGGCTGGATTTCCCGTTTCGGCACACCTGTTACAATTACAACTGATCAAGGGACAAATTTTGAGTTTTCTCTAATGAGAGAGCTTACAACATGATGGGTAGCCAGAATCCATTCTGCTTCTTACCATCCACAAAGTAATGGAATGATAGAACGATTCCACAGGCATCTCAAAAGTGCTATTATTGCCCATGAGGACACTGGTTGGTCCGATATTTTGCCTATCGTATTGTTAGGACTACGTTCAGCAATGAAGAACGATTTAAAAGCAACAAGCTCTCAACTCGTTTATGGTACTACTTTACGTTTACCATCTGATCTCATATCTTCAGAATCTCTTCAAACATCTGTGACACCCACTTATGTTTCGAAGTTAATTACCATGATGAGAAAACTTAGCCCAATATCTCCTGATTCCAGTAGCGCACACAGGAATTTTTCAAGGGGAGGGGTTCGGGGTCAAAAGTTCACCATTCTTGTATCATGCTCCTTTTGATTTTGTTGATTTTCGGGAACAAAACAAAGTAAAAAATTAATTATCAAATAAATAATTAGCATTAATTAATAAAATTAATCATTAATAACAAATACATAATTAAATTTTACGTGCTATATACTTAGAATTATAATCAATCGGGGGAAAAAAATCAAGGGCTTTGGGGGGGGCGGACCCCCAGGACTCTTCCCTTGTGTGCGCCACTGCCTGATTCTCATAGTTGTACAAAGAGCTATGTACACCAATCATTAAGAACTTGCACACACGTTTTTCTTAGGAATGACAAAATTCGACCCCCTTTAACCCCTCCTTATACTGGACCTCATTTGGTTAAAAGTAGATCTGACAAAAATTTTGTAATTTGTATAAATAATAAAAATGTAACTGTCACTATATACAGATGCAAGCCAGCTTTTGAATTTTCAGAAGATTTTAATTCACAAAAGGGTAGTTCAAATTTCGAACCACCTCTCGTCAAGCAACAAATTGAAGATAAAACTGTTGTTGATAAAAATATCAGAACCACCTGTTCTGGCAGGCACATACATTTTCCTAAGAGATTAACTTACTAATTCAAATTTCTTCTTAGTAATTTATATATGTATACCTTTTATTGTATTGTGTACATAAATAATTCTATGTGTTATTGCAATTTATGTATTTTATTATTTTTGTAAACAACAAACATTTTTAGATTTGTATATTTTTTTATGCCGTTCCTTTTGTCACTGGGGGATACTCTGTAGTGTACTTTCGTAATACCGGATGATCCTTATTCATAATATCGGATCATCCTTACTCATAACGGATCATTCTTACTCATAGTAACGGATTCTTGATCCTTGCGTCTTAATGACTCTTAAAACCTACTATTGAATTTCATTGGTCGGAAGAAATGTCTTCTGGCATTTCTTCTGTCTTCCCAGAATTCCACTCTGATGAAGGGAATATATATACTCAAACTTATTTATTTGTTATGTTGGAAAAAAAATTTATTTTTGTAAAATCACTGCAATTTTACTTGGCCACTCAACACAACACAGCAAAAATATCAAAACAAAAAGGTTTTTACATGCTTTATTTGGGGGAAAAAATCACTCAGATTTGGGTGGAAAGCAGCATGATTTGTGTAGCACAAATTTGACTGCGGTGACATTAATGCATAAGTACCAATTAATGAACAATATTTATGTTTTTGCATATACTGATAAATTTGTCCAACAAAAAATTGTAGAAAAATCTAAATGGGTTTTTTAAAAAAACATTCTTATGTGGGGGTGTTTGGTATTTTTTCCATTAACTACACTTATTTCCCAGTTGATTACAAATTTTATTTATTAAAAATAAAAATTCATTCTCTTTTAAGGGTTCAAGATATTTTATTTTTAAAGATCTAAATATGTAAGAAAGAGAATGTCATAGCTATTAATTCATTATTTTTCATAAAAATAAAAAAGTAATGTAACAGAACTTTAATGCTTTTCAATGTATTCTTTTAGTGCTGAAGAATTGGTTTCTCTACGCAAACATCAAGAAGATTCAAATCGATTAGCAGTTGGCGACAAATTTTATACTCATTCTGAATCACAGCTTGATGATGGGGTTCTAGAATGTGCTCTTGAAAACTATAAATGTACCCTAAATAAAAAACGAGCTGGAAGAATGTATGTATTCATGGATACTAGAACATATTTACTTGTACTTATTGGTTATAGAAGCCATGGGTTCGTGTTTGTTTTCCGAGTTATTGCTCATGATCATTGGTAGTATTATTAATCTACAGTTGTTTAAGGCTAGAATTTGTGTCTGCCATTGGCACCACAATATAAAAGTTTATCAGCCCAATAATAATGAAGTATAAGGCTTCTGTGTAAACAAAATCCAAAATCTCAAGCACCAATTTCATCACTCAGAGACACACATGCTGATAACTAATGGCATTACTCCACCACAGCACTTGTCTATTTTCATCTATTTTGTTTAATCATTTGGTCAAAAAAGCTTTCATTGCAAATTTTCTTTTATTGAAAAAACTTATTTTGTTTTTGGTCATTAATAACTTTCAGATTTTCATTATTGCTAACAAAATGGTTAAATTCTAGTTAACTGTACCATAGAGTGAAACTTCAACTTGCACTGCATTAAATTTAGAGCTTCATAATTCTGTAATTTTAACTAATTCTTCTCAATTTTCTATTAATTCTGATGTGTGGTTATATAGGGCTAAACCTTAAGGTACCACATAATTATATATCTATTACAGCTACCTAGAATAGAAAGAAAATGGCAATAAAATTAACAATATTTGAAAATAGTGCCCCTATGTATAATATCAGCAACAAATATATACCACTATATTTAAAAACAGTGAAACCTATTTATAACATTAACTGGCATATAAGCCAGGTACATTTTTCAATGTATTACTGTATTTGATTTCATGGTCCCTATAACTGATAAGTACAATTGTATAAGTATTTACTATTATAATTGTTTGGTGATACATTCTAAATTGAGTAGTATTTTGTGATATAAAATTAAACTCCTAATCTCTATTAATAATGGAAGTATATTTATATATTTTGAAGTATGAATTTGCTTGTAAAGTAGTTATAGGGTTTAGCAATCTATGAGATTACTAATATGTTGCTTTTCATTGAATAGTTGTGATTTAATGCAAGCGGAATGGAATGCTGAATTAAATGCTGTTATTGTATCAAAGCTAAAGGTAAAAATTTATTTTTATCTTTTTTTCATATATGACCTTTTAAAAGAAATGGATATTATCTTTTCCAGAAAAACATTACTTTGTTGTTTAACATATATTTTTAATGTTATTCTTTTTGCAATATTATATCATGTAATATTTTATATTGTACTAAATTATGCGAATTTCTTTGTTGTAATATTTAAAAGTTGTCCCACTTATATTTTTCCTTTTATTGTATTTACCTCTACTTTATTTTGGATTAATTTTGTTTGTTTCAAAATTATGCACATTTGCAAGTTACATATCAAAACAATTGCATTATATATATATGGGGGGGGGGGGTTTGTAGTGTAAGAAGTCAAACTTGTGTTACTGGGAAACATTCCCTTCAATTAAAATCTATAAGTAAATTAAGGGCTTGCTTCAAGGTAGTTGTGCCTGAATAGTGAATTTAAACCATATACTGTAATCTACACTGATTAACTTAATTTATTAAACTGATTATAACTTAAATAAATCTGAATGTTTTGAATTTAGAATTATTGATGTATAAGTTATTTAGCAATGACCATGATAAAAGATACATTTAAATTCCGTTTAAATAAAACCCTTTTTTGAAACAGTAAGTTACATATATTGTAGAAATATTATATAAAATCTTTTATATGTAGCATTTAACCACCCACCAATAAGATAAATTCAACAATATTAAGAAATTCTTCTCTTATTGTTTAGAACATAATCACACCCCAAAATTTCTTAAAAACATAAATGTATCATAATGTATCCTTATATAATATTTTTCTGTTTTTTAGTTTTTGTCTATTTCTATATTAGTTTATCAAGTTTCAAAGAGGGAAGCTTGGTACCTTCAATTCCTTTTTGTTCTTTGGTTCCAAGTTGACTTCTGATCAGCTGGACTTTTATCTTTATCTTTTCTATCAATGGTTTCTTTTTTACATCAAGTGATGATTTATTCAACTGTTTTTATTTTATCTATAGTTTCATATTATTGTACATATATGAAAGAGGGAAGATATTCTCAAAATAAAAAGTAAACTGATAATAATTTGCACATTAAATTTTGTGAATTGTTATAAATTTAATTTTTTTATATTTTTTTTCTTGACCTGCAGCAGTTCATAATATATTGTGAAAAATATATTATTTATATAGCTTACAGTTAATATAATCACCAAAGTTGATTAAAAACAGAGCCTCCAACCTTATATCCTCTATACTTTGTTTGTAATTTATTTATTTATTTTTTTTTGCTAACTTTTTTATAAATTTATTTTTGTAAAATCTCATTTTTTACACCCTTTGAAATGACATTAATTTTCTGCCAAGATGTCACCAAAGCACAATTTTCTAAGTTGAAGTTGTTGCAACATGAAACATGACAATGTCATATCTGAATTTCAATGATGGCTCTCCATTGTGTGCTGATGTAAAGAAGGAAAAAAAAAGGATATGAATTAAAAGTTGAGTTTGAGACATAGCCATCCTGTGATGACCATGTCTTACCGGTTCCGCGTAAGCTAGAGGTGTGGGATTATCAAAATGATGAGACATAATTCTTAATACAACTTTTATTAAGAGTAACTTATAATACTTAAATTCTAATTTTGACAATTATTAATTAAAGTGAGAGTCAAGCCCAATTTAAATCACGTATTTAAGTCAGATCACGCAATTAGATCCTCTATCTCAATTATCCTAAATAATCCTGCTATCTAATTACTTATATCTAATATTACCTTTTCCAGTTCTGGTCCCTGGACCTAGAGAATATAATCTATAACTTTATCTATGAAGATTCTTGATCCGCAATGCAGCTAATTCTTGACTGCTTATTCTTGGTCCGCAAGATTTCACACTAAGCTTTGTCACGCTATTGATCAGAATGATTCCACACTACAATCTCTGAGCCTGCTACGCTATATTATGCTATATCTAGGTTTGCCACGTTATATCTAAGCTTATCACGATATCCTTTTATAGTATATCTCATTTACATATTCGATCCGTTTCTCTTCTTGGTATTGGGTTGGAAAAGTTTTGCCATCAATCGTGGCCGTCAAAGAACATAGGAGTCATGTTAATCAGAAAGACGCGAGAGACGTCACAAGTTTTACCAAAAAGTTTAATGAAAAGGATAATAATGAATGAGAAAAAAAAATGAAAAAGAATTGCTGAAGTTATTAAGAACATGCAGATTTTCTCCTTTCTGACAACTGCAACTTAACTCAAAAAAGAACAAAGTGGAACTTCTGTCCATCATTTTATCTTTATGGTTAAACTTATTACAAGCTTTATAGATTTATTCTCCTTTCTGGTGTTAAGTCAAGTTTAGAGTTAATAAATGAACAAAATGGATTTTTATTGCTGAACAATATGCCAAAATTCTTCCTTCTTGTTGTCATTAATTCCAGTTAAATGTAAAAAGATCAAAAGGACATTAGGTACTGTGTTTATGCCACTTAAAAGAGGAAAAATTGATTAAATTTTATTCCATTGCATAGTCAATAGGTTAATAAAATATATGATTGTCATTTTAGCTAAGTTATCACTGTTTTATGTTTGTGTTTTGATAACTTTAAATTTATTTTATATAAGAAAATAGTCCATTTATAAGTAGTAATTGTCATCTTTGGGATCAGCACTATAATTTTTAAAAGATAACCAGCATTGAAGATAAAAATAACTAGTAACTGCCAGAAAATAGGATTAAAGTTATTATGTTGTATTTTATATTCTGTATTAATGTTTTTTTCCAGGGTAAATTTGTTCAACATATGGGCCGTATGGTTAATGGAAAATATGCATTATCTCCTGAAGAATCTATATTTCTTCTTGAAAATGTGAGTAAATAATAGAAAGGTGTTTATCTTTTTCTTTCTGCTTGTTGTAAACAACTTTTTTTAAACTTATTTTTATTTTAGGGCTGTATTGAAATTATAAATGGAGGAATGCCTATGAGTACAGAAGAAGCTTATAATCTTATCCTTAAAGGACCTTTAAGCTTGGAAAAATATCAAGTGTATTCACATTTGTCCCAGCTTGGTTTTATTGTTGTGTCACATCAAACTAAGTAAGCTTTACTTTATTTGAAGTTTCACTACCTTATAAAGTTGTTTTAGTTGTCAGATATTGTCACTTAAAATTAGTAAAACATTATATAAGTTATTGTAAACATTATATATACATATATATAACTCGTTACTGTACAAAACATAAACAACTTTTTTGATATTGTCATAATTTCATAAAAAATGGGATGCATGAAACTTGTACTATAGATACACATTGTAGTACTTGTAAAGCATAATAGCAAAAAATTAAAATGGGATGCATACAATATGGAAAAAAGCAGAAAAAGAATTTATCACCATCTGGCCAAGATGGAAAATAAACTAAAGTATCCTAGTAGGGATATGTGACCTTCCCTAACTGTATAGCACTATTTGTTCATCTCTTCAAAGCTCATCTGGGAAAAGGATGTGATAAGATGTTCAGTCTTTTAGTTCATTCATTTCTATCAATGATGGCACTGTTGAAGGTTGCTAATGAAACAAGTAATATAAAAAAAATTTTTAGTCAATTCCTACTTAGGTCAACAAAGAAAATTTTTATTTTAGTTGCTTTTTATTCAATAGTTACAATTAATATAAATATGTGTATACATATGACATAATCACAATATTAAGTGACAAAATAGAAAGTGATTTTCCTTGCAATTTTCCATTTTCCTTTCTATGTATGGTGTTGGACTATTCTGTTTGTTACTATTTATTCATTCATTCATTAAATTTAATTATTCTAATAAAATAGTATAGTAAAAAAGAGATCACTTTCTCGGAAATTACGCCATCTCAAGTGGGATTCGAACCGATGATCTTTGGATTAGAAACCTAACATGTTATCCGTTGCACTACAGAGGCACAATGAAAGATTTTCCTTTCTATATATGCTGTTGAACTACTTTTTTTTGTTTGTTACTATTTATTCATTTTTTAATTCAATCATTGAATTAATATTTGAAAAAACTGTATTAACTTCAAGTGTCACCCACTACAAGTTTAAAAAAATGTATTTGAACTTGAATAAATGAATAAAGTATTTTATTAATGATTGAAAATTTGAACAAGATATATATGTATATATAGGCAGAAAGTAAACTAATAGTAGGAATTGTAAATAAAATCAGGCTGGTAAAGAAATAAGTTACCTGTGTGAAGACACACATTCAAAGTAAATCAAGACACCTGTCATTCAATTGCTGTTTACAGCTGCTGAACATTGTTACCTGCTACTTGGTTTTGTTCTTTTTTAGCCTGCTAGAGGATATATCTGTCATCACTTGTCACTGTTTTTCTTTGCTAATCACTGACAACCTTTCTTACAAGTGTACCTATCTTTTGAAAGGCTTTTCACTCTTGTGCAGCACTTGTCAAACCTTGCCTTTCCTCAAATCTGCTGCACATTCACCTGTGTATAAAAATATTTTGATGGTTTGTTGTTGTCATACTGCATTTACAATCTCGCTTGTAGCAAATGTCAAAGTCAAGCTTATGTAATTTACGTACATACACTTACCGAGTTGTCTTTTCAATGTACTGATCACAATAAGTCCTTATCTACAATTTCATGAATGTCTGCTGAGAAATGACTGCTTAAGTTTTGTACATTAGTATATAGATTTAAAACAATGAAAATAATAAGATTGGAAAAGCTATTTATAGTTCATGAAAAAAGTGTTTCGATTGTGAATTTGGAACTGAACTTGAAGATAAATCATATATTTTTTAATGAGTCTTTAATTATCAGATTTTTAAAGCATTATTGAATATGAAAATTTAAATATTTCCCTTGAGATAAACTGAGTAATCAATATTGATATGCTATTTTATGCTTGTAAAGTTAGCCATGAAATAAGCAAGAAAAGTAAAATATATTTAAAATTTAGCGTGTCACATTTTATTCGAGATGCAAAATTTTTCATTAAAAGCTTGTATTATATTCTGAAAAAAAATGTCTTTAAAATTTCACCAATTTATATGTGAATACATGGCTTATGCTTATGAATTTGATCATTGTATTTTGGATGTTTTGAACATTGTACATTTTGTATTTTTGAAACGCTTTAAATTTCATTCTTCGTAATATATTAATTTCTTCAAGTTTCTCAATGAACTGGAAAAAATATCTTTAGTTTTTCAAAAAACATGTGTAATTTGTACATGAATAATCATTCATTGTACTCACAACAAGAATATTGACAAACTTGCTAACTTATTTATATTTAAAATAAAGTGTTTGGAAAAATTGAAAATCTGTTGTTTTGCTGAAATTCTGTGTATTAATGTTTAATAATTCACAATGATTTTTGTTTCATGCTTTTTGTGCATCTAAATTTTTATTAATGAAAATTGATACAACTTTAGTATTCTCTTATGAAATTTTTTACCTCTCTGAACACTTATTATTTCAAAATTTTATAAATGAATTAGCAATAAATTTATTATTTAATATATTTATTGAGAAACAAGATGTTTAGATGTAGTAGTACAGAAATAGTATGTGTAACTTTCAGTTTAGGTATGACAAAAAAAAAACTTCTCCAATTCTTAAAATAAATTTGTGTTAAACTTGACAAAATTTTAATATTAAAGTGTCCCATTTGTAATTGTTGCATATAAATTATTGCCAAAATGTTTTCCACTGGAGTTTTTTTAATTGAAAATAAAACTCAATTCAATCAATGATATTTCAAAAAAGAATGAAAATGTATAAAATTTTTCCTCTTCTATAGGCTAGGTGTTACACAGTGTAAGAAAGAAATGAATTTGGATAAGCATCCATTGAAGAAAAAACGTCAAGGAGAAGAAATTGCTGTTGGAGAGCCCGAAAAAAAGCGATTAACATTTACTGGTGCATTTTCTGTTGATTCTAAAATAAAAATCTCATCAAATACTTCTGAAGACAACTCAACACCTGTAACCATTAATGAAACAGCTGCATTAAATGCAGTAGAATCTTGTAAAGAGACTGAAGAAATTTCTGTAGATATGCATATTGATCTAAAGATTGGAGATGAACATCTCACAGATTCTCACTCAAATAAACAAAATGGTAGTGAAGTATCTATTGAGCAGACTAAGGAAGACAATGACTCTGTATCAACTGAAATAAATCATGCTGCTTTGAGTCCAAATCAGAAGGAGGCAAATGATATTAAAAACTCAAATGATGACCATGAACCTTCAAAAGAAATGAATCTGACATCTGATTCCAATCTTTTATTAGAAAATTGTAGTCAGACTGAATTTCAAGTGGAAGAGGATACTCAAACTAGTAGAATAAATACTCAATTAAATGTTGAATCTGCACCAAATACTGAAGACCAGGTTAGGCAAGAATGTGTAGATGTCAATTCAGAATCTTCAACTGCTCAGTCTCCAAAAGATGTTGACATAATGGATGTAGAAACTGATGCAGATCCTTCAGAAGCATCTAGACATAATTTCAATGATTTCAACTCTAATATTAATGCAGCATCCCAGGATTCTTATTGTGCTGTTATTAATAATGATGTCAGAATTGCAAGTACAGCTGAAGATATCAATAGTGAAAGTAATTTTGATGTTCTGAGTTGTTCTTCTAGTGAAAGTGAAGATGACGAAGTATTGCCTTTGGATTCTAAAACAAATGAAAATTTTTCAGGAGATAATGATGATGAAATAACTGTTATTGGAGTTACAAAAAAGGAAACCAAACCTTTAGCTGTAATTGAGCTTTTGTCTGATGAAGATGATGCTGAGGAAGTTGCCGATTCGGAGGGTGATGATGAAGTTAGGGTGATTGTTGAATATCCTGGCCCATCAAATTCTAATAATACTAATCCAAGAGTAAACCATGATCCAAAACGGTATGATTGTAAAAAAGAACGAGAAGCTCCATGTAAAATGGATACTCCTTTTTCTGAGTTTCCAGATTTATTTCGAAAAAATGTGGTTTGTATTGCTCCACCTCGGATTTTACCTAGTCGTGTAAGACCATCCAAAGAAGCATATGTTATAAATCTGGCAGAGAAGTTAGAACTGGCACAAACTCCTCAAAGTAGGGTTTGGAATAGTTTTCGAGACATGGAAACGTATCAGCAAAGCAGGCAGAGTGTTATTCCTAATGTTCCCACGTTTCAAGTTACATCCAGATCGGATAGTGGTAGGAATTCCAGACCACACAGACCTCCAATTTTTAACCCTAATACAAATTATCCATGGGTTAGTTATCCTTCAAGAGATTTTAATGGTAATATGCATCAATTAATGAATCCTTATCGTAACGAGACTTCTTTTTCTTTTCCTGATGCAACTCGAGCAAATTCTGGGAATAGTTTCAGGCGACAACATATAAATTTGAACATGGCAGAAAATCACCCAAATGTTCCAATGTCTAATTTTCAAGGTGATAGAGTTTTGCCATATTCAAATAATCCACCTGTTCCAATGAATAACAGTAATCCATTTTTAACAGGAGGCTCTAATTCAGTTCAGTTTATGGCAGAAGTTCAAAGATCAGCTTTAGAAATGGCTTCAAACATGTTGTCTTCAATATTCAATAAAAATATAAGGGCTCCTATGGTGCCGAATCCTCCTTTACCACCCTTTGGAAATATTAATCCTGAAAGTTCTTATGGTACAAATATTTTCAATTCTTTTCAAAATTTTGAACGTTTCGGTTCTAACAGTTTCTCGATGCCACGTCGGTATAGGACCCACAGAGGACGGCCATTTCCTTGTCAGTATCGACACATTCGTCAGAAGCGGTCCTGGAGTGACATCAGATCAGTTCTTTTGAACTCAAGCAGTGATAGTGAAACTGAAGTGCCTCCCTCTCCAAGAGAAGTATTATGGGACAGTAAAGGTATTTGTCCTCTAGTGAGACCTGGTATCTGTCATCCAGTTGGTAGGCTTTTCTTCTTTTTTCCTTACATCTAAAATTTCTTTTCAAATCAAGCTAAAAATCATTTAAGATTAGGGTATTTATTTTAAGTGTTTTTGACTGTTTTGTAAAATAATTCATTGTGTTATTGGTACAGTTGACTCTCGATAATTCGAAGTTGGAGGGGCCATTGAAAAACTTTGAATTATCAAGAGGGTAGGAAAAACTCTCAATACACTAAGAGAAGTTTTTTTAACACATTTAAATTTAAAACTATGTAATAAGGCAACAATTGTACGTATTTTTTTAAAGTCCTTTTTATACAGTATAAAAATAAAACAGAAGTTAAAAGTCCTGTATTAAAAGAATACACTTATGTCTTGAAAACAACTATTAAAAGAATATACATACTATATATTAATCCTTTTTGTCAAAAAAATCTGTTATATTTTTTTGTTTTAAGGCATTCAATCTAACTTTGTCAGTAGATTTTTCTAGAACAAATGAAGCCTGTAAAATGTCTGCATCAACATAATTTTGATGGAAAAAGTTGCATAGTTTGTTTAGTGGCTCTCTTTAGCTTCTGACAGAGTTACCGGAGTCAACTCCTCCGATTCGTCTTCATCACTTTCTGTATTATTGTGGTCCAAAGCCACAATTTCAGTGTCAGATAGAGCTCCCCAAACAGCAATGTCCATGTCAACCAACACATAGTCGTCAAACGTCAAATCTTGTTCTGGAAGAGCTTCTCAAAGGGATGTTCGGCATTAAATTCAGTGAGTGTATCGTCCACATCAACCAAATTCAGCGAGGAGAAGCCTGACTTTTTAAAACAGCTGTGAATTGTCAAAGGAGTAACAACTCTCCAAGCCTTGTCAATCATGATCAAAGCTGTTAAAATAGAAATAGTTACATTGTGCTGAACGCTTTTAACGACTTCACTGCCGATAAAAAGTTTTAAAATTATGTATGATGCCCTGGTCGAGTGGCTGAAGTTTTGAGGTTGAGTTTGTGGAGGGAAAAATTGAAGTTTCACATTTGATAAAGGTGGTGCGTTATTGTGCACAGTACAGTTGTCTAAAAATAAGAGGATATGTGGTTTCTCTCTTTTCATATCCGAGTTCAGTGAGACCAACTATTCATTAAAGAGTTTAGTGATCATCCATGCCTTCTTGTTTGAGCGGTATTTGGTATGGAACGAGTTTATGCCCTTGAAACACCGAGGTTTTGCAGATTTTCCTATGACGAGAGGAGTAATCTTTTCTGAGCCGTCCATGTTTACAGCCAGTAAAATAGTTGACCTCTCCTTGCTATATTTTCCTCCATGCCATTTTTCTTTTTTGAACGTAAATGTTTTTTCTGGCAAACACTTGAAAAAGAGTCCGGCTTCATCCGTGCTGAAAATGTTACATGGTTCATACTCCTTTATTAGATCCGAAAGCGAGTTCTGCCACTTGAGCTTTTCCAGCACATTTTTTTGAAGACTCTCCCATTCCTTTTCTTAAAATTTGTAAGCCATCCCTCGCTAGCCGAAAACTCGATTCCTAATTCTTTGGCGAATGCTTTAGCCTTTTCCTTCAATAAAGAGCCACCAATCGGAATATTCTGTCATTGACACTGCCTCATCCATGAAACTAAACAATGTTCAAGACGTGGAAAATTAACTTTACTAACGCGTTTTCTCACTCTTCTCGAAGATGCACTTAAGATTTTCTCTTTATTCTTCAGAATAGTGGAGAGCGAGCTCAGGGGGATTTCAAATGCTTTGGCTACATCGACCTTCCTCTCACCTTCAACTGATTCTATCACCTTTTGCTTTTCAGAAATTGTTAAGCACTTGTACTTTTTAAAAGAAGACATGTCGTTCCTTTCGCGTGATAAGTCAACACTGAGGTGAGGTGTAAAGTAGTGGCCCAAGGTTTATCGAAATTAACAGGTAGGAAACGTAAATCACCACAACTTTAGTGAAATAATATTTTTAAGTTAAAATGTGGAATCTCTAAAATGAACACAAGGCATATTCACAGTTCACACTCAGCTACGGAGTATAACTTAATAGCAGGGATCTACAACTATGGCATGTGGAGCAATTCTTAGTGGCACATTACCGCTCTTTTTTTAAAAAAATAATAGAATAAAGTTAAATC
>BMAV01025395.1:30838-153321 GCA_019973955.1 Trichonephila inaurata madagascariensis
CTGTCTCTCCTGTCTTTGCCTCATACATTTTTATATAAAGGTTTTATTTCTCGCTTTCAATTCTCTGCCATAAAACGATTCTGCTGAATTATCTTGGATGCAGTTTGAGTGCTTTATTTAAAAAAAAAATCTGTTTAAATGTGACTCATTATTAGTAATAAATACTCAACGCAAATCAAAATTACTGTGCAATACTTGTAAAAAGAAAGCATCACTCATAACTGCACAGGGAATAAAAAAGAAAGCAGTTTTTCCTTTATCCATCTAAAGCTTGGGTATCAACGGAAAAAGAAAAAACAGATTCCTTAGGAATAAATCAAAATTCTGCTTAGCAAATACCGGAAATATATAATAAACAAAGTAGTTATTCTATCAACATGCACAATTTGGACTGAAAATAAGTTCAGTAAAAAAACCGCTCGTGGGATAATTAGATATAGGAAGTGAATCTAACTTCATAATATTGAAGGTTCGAATTATCGAGAGTTTTATAGGATAACTTCGAATTATCGCGTGTTGTAGTCTGGCCTACCACAAATTTTACTTTGAAATATTGAGAGTACCAAAATGGTTTTAGTTCGAAATATCAAGAGTTTTTCTAGGGGCTGAGCATATACTTCGAATTAGCGAGAGGTTCGTATTATCGAAAATTTGAATTATCGAGAGTCGACTGTATTTATGTATTTTCACAAATACATTGGCGAAGTTTTAATAACCTTTTCATTGGAGAAGAATGCTTTACAAAATAAAAAGTTATTTATTATATGCATACATGTTTTTACTGCTATAATTTTAGTTTTAATTGTTTTTGTATTAAGTTTTAATTAGTTTTTTTCATTCTAAGTTGTAATAGTTTTTTTATTTGCTTATTAAAACTGGGTACAGTTGGAAGTGGGTTCTTTAAAATTTCAATGCAGTAGATTTAAGAATATCATGTGTATAAATTTTATTCAGCAGTGGGAAAAGGGCATTTGTTTTTAAACTACTTGCCATTTTTGTTTCCACTTGTGCTCTGATAATAGTTTTTAATATTTTCTCTCCAAATGGCATTATAATTTGATATTTTCCACTTATGGCATTAGAATTTGAACATTTGTATTTTTAAAATTAAAATATCATACTCGTGAAGTAATTTTATGTAGTTATTTTATTTTTTATGTTTATGGGGTAATCCTACTTTCTAATTTTTGAAAATTTAAATGGAAACATATTTGAACACAGAAACCAAACATGAGCAAAACTGACTATGCAGTATGTTGTAATGTAACTGGAAATCATGTGTTATTGCTGTGTAGCAATGTTTCCAGAATACTAGAATTAGGTACTTTTCTTAACTCAGGCAATATCTATCAACATGTTTGAGAGAAATAATGCACATGTATTGTGTTATTTTATAAGATTGTAGTTGCATTTCCAAATGTAGTTTTAGTTTTGTGTTCATAGTGTTCAACACAACCATAATTTCATTACAGCATGATAATAATACATATCCTCACCTAATTATCAGAATGCGTAACTCTTTCTGGGGTGCTAATTTGATATAGGAGTGCTGCACGCTAAGTTGTTGTTAATGTTTGCCAAGATGGGCAATAACATTACAATGTGACTACCTTAATATTTTTATCATGTGGTAATGTGGTTGTATTATGGGGATTCCTTAATCGCGCCAAGCAGCGGTTGGCAGGTAGCACTCCTATATCAAATTTAGTTCCTTTGTGGAGTTAGGCATTCTGATAATTAGGCTGACGATATGCATTTTCCTGTCACTCTTTGCAGACTTCTTAGGACTTAAAGCTTTTTTTATACAAACACTTGACTAATGTAAAATATTTAACTTATTTACTGTGTAATCTTTTAGTGCAAGATTATCTATTCTGCAATCTGAAATGTATGACTTTTATTAATAAAAAAAATGTATTTCAAAAGTGGATTGGAGGAGGCCTCTTATTGTTATTGTTTAAAATGTTCAAGATTACTTCTTTAATATTTTGTCTGGCAATTTTATTTGTTGACTGTTAAGTCTGCATTGTGCCTTGATAGAAGGGCTTTTCCTAAAATTTTTAGGTAGCTGCTATTTCTCTTTTGTTACTTTCCAGAGTCTGTCAGTTATTGTATATTTATGTTTATAAAGAGGTCTTTTCAGAGACCAAAGGTACTGTAATCCATAAGTGAAACATCAGAAGACTTTAGAAGAATATGTTTGAAAGGTACAAAAGTGTACAACTTGTGTCAATTTTTATATCTCAAAGAATGTAGTGGTAGTTTTTGAAGAATAACAGTGTTTTTTTTTTTTTTTTCTTGATCCAGTTTTACTCTTTAAATGTCATTCGATTAGAGAAATTGAACCTCTTCTGTAATTATGGAACACAAAACATTTTCTTTATAATATGATGAGTTAATTTTAGCATTGTTTCCTCTCTTGGTTTTTAATTTCTCATTCTATGAAAAACCTGTAACAATCTTAAAGCCTCTTCTGGAACTGTCTTTGCATTTTTGAAACCAGATTTTGAAATTTTTTTGGCCATATTTTCAATAGTAACTCTTTTGTTGTTACTTTGTTAAACTCGCACTTTATCAAGAGTAATATATTTACATTTATCCTTCTAAATAGTTATTATACGAAGCTCTACAGACTATTGTGTTGAGCTTTTGACTTATTTATTTGTTTCCCCTCTGCTTAGCCTAGCGTTGCTCGGGCTTTCTCTACTTTTATAAATTTTCCCTTCCCTTCACCAAATCGCCACTTCCATTATTCTTTTTCGAAGTGTCGTTCTCGTCACTTGACCATGGTTCAAAATTTCGAGATGCGTCGCCAGAAGCTTTCAAGTAGGTGAACAGTGTGACTTTATTATTCACTCACTCACTTCGTAATTTTTTTAGGCCCCAGAAACGAAAATGTACCTTTTTTAAAAATAGTTGTATGTTGAAGAAAGACAGAAAAGTAGAAATTTTTAAATTTATTAAATTCCACAACTATATTAATGTTGAATTATAATTGTCAGCATTTCTTAAAATGTTTGACACACGGGAAAAAAGTTTCAAGCAATTAGCTTTATAAATGAAGTTATTAATTGTTTGATTTAAATTTTGAGTATTTTTTAAAATTTCATAAAAAAAAAGTTTTGGGCATTCTTTTTTAAATAACTGATTCCAAAAGATCAAAGTATGAACTTTTTAAAAATCATTTTCATTTAAACGCATCGATATTGATTTATTTTAGAAAAAATCAAAAAATGCAAAGTTTTGTTGGTTTGTTAAAAAGAAACACACACACACAGAATCGGGGCAAATTAAAAATATATAATAATAAAAAGGCTGGAAATTTATTTATATTCACTGTGTAAAATCATTCAAAAAGAAAATAATACTATGTGATAAAAATATATTTCAGAATTTTTAAGGTCTTTTATTCCACTGTTCTTCACTAAATCATTCTTTAAGAATGAAGAACACTATCAGAAGTTATAAAAAAAAATAAAAGCTTGCATTTTAAAATATTTATCTGTAATGAATGAAATGCTGCTATACAAAGCAAGTAACTTAAGCAATGAGAGAGCTTAAAACAGGGAAATTCCCGTAATCTTTCATCACTGAAAGCTACCCCTTCCCATTTGTAAACGGAACCGTGACCTTCGCTGATTCTGTTGTGCATGCGCAAAGCACTAAAAATCTTGCGAATGTTTTTTTAAAGTTTTCATTTTTTTGAAGGCTTCATTTTTAAGTTGAAGTTTCCAAATTTCACACATTGATTGCAAACAACTGTAATTTTTAAATAAAAAATGTAAGAAAAATATTTTTTTAAATGGATTTTCGTAAAAAGTGTATTAGACGAAAAACACAAAGTTTTTTAAAATCCGTAATTTTTAAGCAATTCTTCAATCTTCGTACAAATTTCGGATAATATTGTTCTACATGCAGAAAAAAAGTTTAGAGTGATTGTCTTCATAAATGACGAAGTTATTAAATGTTTAATGTTAATGTTGAGTAATTTTTGAAAAATTGTAAAAAAAAAGTTTTTGGCATTTTTATTTTTTAAATGACTGCTTCTAAAAGAGAAAAGCATGAACATTTTTAGAGTAAACTATCGATTCACATTAACAGGAAAAAAAATTCACACAGAATGATTTAGAAATCACTTTCATGAAAACGCATTAATTTTGACTCATTTTTAAAAAAATCGTAAAAAGTACAGATATTATTATTTTGTGAAAAATAATTATACCCTATCATGGCGAAATAAATTATCTTTCCTATTATGCAATTATTTTTTTGTTTGAGTTTGATAGAAAGAATTAGATGGCTTATTTTAAAAACGTTGAAAAATCGGAACTTCTTTAAGCCCAATCCGAAAAGCTGCTCGGTTGAATAAAAAGCCAACAGGGGTAAAAAAAACTACGCATTTTAAGGTTTTTAATTAAAATCTTTTTAACTAATTGTAATATCGGAATTTAATTGGTCAAAAGGCTTCCTTGGATCATTCTCCTCCCCCGTCTTTTGGTACGTTCGGCAATTTCTGCGTGGTGCGGCGGTTCGTGAGAAGATAGATGTATAGACATGGATACGCTTGTTTACCTACGAATTTTAATAGAGTAAATCAATTTCTACATTTTACTACATTTCATCTTCAATTTGTTAAAATGAATGTTTAAAAAAATTTTTTTTTTTTTTTAATTTTGATTTTATAAAATTGTGTTAATTGAATTTGGTATGTAATTATATTTCCTATAGAACATTGCACTTAATTACCAGTTTTAGTTATTTATTTTTTTAAGCAAAACTTGAACTATATTTATATCTAATGTAAAATTTAGAGAAATTCTTTTTTAAAAACTTTTTTCTTTTGAAGCATAATCTTGTTTTGTGTTGGTTTTTTAAATATGCGGCCCCCCCCTTTGGTATATTTGGACTTGTATTTTGTATGTTTTTCTTACTTAAAGGAAAATTTCTTTTTACAGGTCCTATTTTGAAGCTTTTGCAAGTTACTCAGAAAGCCAAAGTAACAAATAAATATTATGATAAAAGGTAAATATTTTTAAAGTTCTTTAAAGATTTTACTAAAGCTTTTATTTGATAAAATATCGTGTTTAGATGAATAGTTTTTTTTTATGTTCATGTTTAATATAAAAATTCTTTACCTTAATTAAAACTATCTTTTATTTTATGAAAATTGGTTAGATCTCATTGAATTGTTTTCATTAATTGCATCTTGTGTAAAATATTTATTGGAGGCTATACAATTCCTGATTCATTCAAAGTTAAGCTGCATTATTTACTGTTTCATAAAACACTGTGCTTAAATGTTATGTACATGAATTTTCCGAGTGTCTAAATACAATTAAAATGGGAATTCAAAAAAGTAAATTGTTTATTGAATTTATATGTTAATGTGGAACTTCCAATAATTTAGGTATGTCTTGAATATTTTTTCTTCCCCTATAAACTGTTACATGACTGAAACAATTTGTCTTACTTATGATTTTTAATTGAATTAATGTATCAGGATAGAAAGGGTTTAATATACAATAGTTACATTTCATATGCAGTTTTGTGTGTCCATGAATAAACAACTGTTTTATCAATTTATGTCAAAAAAACATTTTGGATTTCTTGTAAGACATGAATTAACATACCATGGATTTTGTAACAGGTTATTGTTAGTTGAGATTAATACCATTTGCTGCCAATAAGCATTTATATGTGTTCATACCACCTTAGGTCACTTGACATATATATATCATTACCACTCAAAGGGTTAACAGAGCTTATTTTCCTTATAATTTTGAGCTATGATCTGGTAAAAAGGTTGATACTTGAACTGGAACATCATTGTTCCTTGTATCTATACTGTTTTATATTTTGTAAGTTTCGCATTATATATATAAAAAAATAAGCTTAAAACACCCATTAATCTTTCAGGGTGTCTGTATAAAAATTAATATATGTGGCATGTTTCAATTTGTTGTTGCTGTTTTGAATATATCAGCCACCAATAGATTGTCTTGCCTGTAATATAAATCTAATTTCTTCTCTAGTAATTTTTTTTAAAAGAAAAAATCTAATTTGCAATATGTATAAATTTTCTAAGATTTTGTGTATGTTACATTTTCCAAAAATTATCTTAGATAGAATGTGTTAAAACAGTAATATTTAAACTTTTTTGATTCATGGAACCCTTAGAACTATAAGGTGTTTTTGTTAAACCCCATTCTACACACACTTATAAGAGTATATCTCAAAATAATATTTGAAATACATCAACATGTTATAGGTACTTTCTATATAGACAATTAAAAGTTATTGTATTTGTTATTAAAAGATTTCAATGTAATTTTAATATAATTTACTCAACATAATGTTAATTTGTGATCCAAGTGGGTATGTGCTTGCATTTTTTTTACAAACTGCTTTTTTTAACAAACTCAAAATCTATGTATTTTGAAATGATATGCAGTCACATTTTATATTCTGTGTTTAATTTGTTTTAGTATTTTATTTTTGTAGCCACTCATGTTGAAGAATAAGTTTTCACTTGAATGCATTGTTCTGAGTGGCATTTAAATGTTTATAGCTGTGTGAAAAATCCTGTGTATTTTGTATGAATTTGTAGCCTAAAATTTAAGAGCTGTTCTTGCTTAAATTTAGATTTTAATACCAAATTTGTCAATAAGTGCTTCCTATTCTTTATAATAGATGATTTTTCCCCTAAAAAAATTAAATTTTAAAATAGAAAACTATTTAGTTCTGCCAAACATTGTACCAATGAGTATAAAATTATTTCAGAGAACCTAGGATAGTAAACAATAGAATATTCACATACATATAAGAATAATGTTGTAATATACTTTTACTATGATAAAATCTTAAAAAGTATTACAAAATACAGTTATATTATTTATAAATAAAATTTTCAGTTTTAATGACTAGGATGAGCTTTAGATACTTGTAGTATATAAATTTCATATGGAACGTGAGAATTCATTTTGCGTACACATTTACAATTTTCTTTCCAATTTTTTATTGTGACTCAAGGAACCTCTGGGTTCCATGGATCCATTTTGAAGACCACTGTGTTAGAAGATATTCACATGAGATAAATGATAACCATTAAAAAATTATTCTTTTGTTTTTATTTAACTCTTTTGAAAAAATGTGTGACATCATATATGTTTTTTTGTTGAAAATATATCTTGTGGAGAAGTAGATCGATAATATATATTAATGTGTAAAATTATATTTTCTGTAATTTATTGTATTGTTTAGGGACACTTATTCATGTATATCCTTTTATTGAATTAACTTTTGTTTTGACATAGTATAATTTATTATACATTTAAAAAATGTTAATGGCAAATTAATTTTCATGAATAATAAGAGTGATAACATCTTTTTGAAAACTGCATTTTTTAAATTTCAATTAAAGTGTAATGTATTTCATTAAATATATATAATTTTCTTAAGTCTTATTTTTCTTTTTTGAAAAATCAAAATTTAAAATGTTTATACATTTGATTGATGAATTAAAAGTTTTTGTAATAAATTTAACATTTTTTTAAGGCTACTTCCCAGTGAAATGACCTTAAAAATCTCCTTTGATGTTTATCTACCAGGTTCGTCTTACAAAAAGACAAAACCAGACATACCAAAACACAGAATAGTAGTTGTGAGGTTTGTATACTATTTCATATGCTTGTTGGTTTCAGTAATAATAAAATATTTGTTAGTTGTTTACTCATTGTTAATATGGTCAACAGAAAGAGATGATCAGTAACAGAATAAATTTTAATATAATGTTTTGTACATGATCTGCACATTCTGCATATCATTTTAAATAATATGAAATCATGCATAGCCAGAATGTAAACTACTGTGTTCTGTACCATTCAAAATCAGTGCTTTTTTGTAACTATTGCTCTCTTTCAAAGATCAATTTTTGATCTTTTTATTTTTATGTCTAAGGTAAATAATAATAGTCAATTTAACTGGGGCTGTACTTCAAAACAAATCTGAAAATATCCTTTCCTTTGTGAATTATTATAATTCTCATATGTACATAGTATTTCTATCTATTTAGAATTTTTTAAAGAATGCATTAGTATATTTCAAAGCTATTCTACATAAATGTGTTTGCTATTTTTTTTTACCATAAGAGTAGGGTGTACTTAAAATTTAGAGAAGTTCATAATGTTAAAAAATTAGTTTTTCCCTATTCTTTTTCATAATAGAATTTAAACTTAATTTAACATGTGCACTAACCAATCCTCACAGTGAAAGAAACTACTAATGCAATTAATAAGCAATGTTATCTCTACTACTTTTAGTAAGAAATCATCTTTTAGTCAAATTTTTTGTTAATTTGATTAATGGTTGATTACTGCGGTTACCATCCAGTTGGTCAACATACAAATTACATAGATGGTATGGATTATAGATGGTTTTCCATTGAGTATAATTATTATATTTCAGCACTGTGCAAATAAAATCACCTTTGTAGGATATGTTTTATCGACTTTTATTTATTGCAAAAGTATAGAAAAGAATTGTTATGCATTTTTTAAACTTTGGTATTTTATTTTGATTATAATACATCATTTAAATGTTTTCAGCTTGATCATTAATTAAAAATGTGTTTTAAGCAATTGTTTATTTCTGTTAATATTGTACAAATATGTTTGTATTAATATTACAAGGGGTGATTGGTAAGTTCTCCAGTGGTATAAAATAAGTTTCAAACAAGGTAAAATAATAACAGAGGTATTAGAAGGAAGGAAAGGTATTACTCTTTTTTCAAATTCTTTAAACTCATTTCTCAACATAGTCACCACATTTGTTCAATCGTTCTATTCATTTCTTCATTCCATCCATCTAGAAAGATTCTGGTTGGCTAAGTATTCAATTGTGCATGACTGCCCGAACTTCGGCATCCATTGAAAAACGTTGACCTTTCAACATCTTTTTCAATTTTGGGAACAACCAAAGGTCCAACAGTGCCAAATCTGGGCAGTTAAAAAGTTGTGGAACCACTGTGAATTTTAGTTTTCCCATGGCGTCCTGTGTTTGTGCACTGCAAAGCGGTCTAGCATTGTCGTGGTACAAAGGATGTTTGCCACAACTACGTGGCAGCAGAGTTGCACAGTGACGAAAAAACAACCTGAATGATTACTATTTTTATGCTATTGGAAATTCTTTATTAATCAGCAGTTGTTCAATGGTGCAGTTGAGAATTCATAAAAGACAACTTCCAAACATTCTAGACAACAGTTGAAAAACAACACTTCTGAGCCGATACTACATGACCTCATTGACTTAAAAACTCGCTAGTAATAGAGTGAGTATCTATGTATCACTAATTATATCGAGATATTAAAAGATGGAATCATAGTTATAGCATCTCATTTATGTATCTCTAGTTCCGAAAGCCACTGCCTTCCCAACAACTTCTGATCACGTAATGTGATCCAACGCCACGGAAACACATGACCGCCACTCAATTAGGAACGATCGCTAATCGACCATTCAGCAACAGATATCTAAAAGGGGATGAGACTATTTATGTTTTGGTTAACAAATGCCCCTCCTCTCATCACTTGAAATCATGTAGTCTCCACTCAGGGTTCACAATTTCAGAATTTTAACATTTAAATCTACACATGTCAAAATTAAATACCTTCTGCATTATATAAATAGACACATTAGTAAATAGAAATTGATTAAACATATATACATAAAAAGATGAATTTATGCATTACTTCTAAATCTACATACAAAAAATATGTCCGATTTCAGCTTCCATACTTGACTCGACCAGAAAAAATTCAAAAATAACCTTAGTTATAGCATACAACACAGGATTATTTGAACAATTCGAAAAATAATTATTATACCACCATTTGTGATAATATGCATTCCAAATATCTACATTTAAAAAGTTCATCTCTAAGATAACAGTGAGAACCGTGTAATATGGATTACATATGTTATTGATACAAAAAAAAAAAACTATACACTTATTCTGTACAAAAATATGAATAATGCAATATTTACACATAAGAATTATCATAAATTAATAAATACATTTAATTCCTTCTCTCACACTTCCTTACTTGCATACATGTATGCATGGCGCCATGTCTTCACACAATCATTTATCCTAAATACTTCAATTGCAATAAAAACGTGATAATGATTTAACTATATACACAAATGATCATTCAACAAGATTAATTTTTAAGAAACTTTATCATTTTTAGATGGTGGCACAAAAATAAGCAACATCAATATTTACATGCAAAATTGAAAAAACACTTGAACCATGAACAATTCAAGAAAAACTTTGAAAACTAATTTCTCAAAAATTCACAAAAGTTCAAAACATTTAAACAACATGTTAATACACAAAAACATTTTCAACAAAACTTAATTCATTCTGTGTTAATGTCTGCGTAAATATATCTGCCAAATTTGCTTTACTTTTAACATATTTCACCTCAAATAAACCCTTATAGAATAAATCTCTTACATAATAATACTTCACCTCTATATGCTTTGTGCGGTAGTTTTCAATTGACGATTTGAGGAAATCTATAGCTGCTTGATTATCAGCCAATAAAACTGGTTTATTTGCATGTTTAACTAGGCTCCTACTTGCACATTCATTCATTATATTATCTAACCAAGTTATTTCCTTTATGCATTCCACCATACTCATAAATTCGGCTTCCATGGTTGACAAACCTACCGATTTCTCTTTAAATGTTCACCATGTAATGGGAGCGTTTCGTAAACAAATAAATTGTCCACCCATCGAAATTTTGTCCTCTCTATTTGCTGCAAAGTCTGGATCTGAAAAACCCGCTATATCAATACACCTACAATCTAACCTTAATTTATAATGTTTATATTTTGTTAACGTACCCAAATAGTTTCAAAAAACCATACCAATGTTCAAGACCTGGATCATTTTGAAACTGTGAAAAAATATTAACTGCATAGAATATGTTGGGCCTCGTTTAACCTGCAAGAAATGACAAGCAACCAAGAACATTTCGATACAGAATTACCTTCATTTCTATTTCCTCATCTCTAGACTGGGGACATTGGCGTTTACTATATTGGATTCCTTTACCTATTGGTAATGAGGAAATTGGGATATTCAAATGTTCGTATTTCTTGTATATCTCATTAATATATGGTATTTGATGAATTAGTATGCAGTCATCCTTTTCCTCAAATTCAACTCCTAACAGTCTTACCCATAATTTTTAAATTAAACTTTCCCTTTAATTTAATTAAATCATCTTCAATATCCCTTTCTTTCTGTCCAAAAATGACAATATCATCAATGTATACTAGGAGAACAATAGAATTTCCATAAAAGTAAGTACAATTACTCCAGTTTAATTTCTGTAAACCAATTTCATTAAAAACAATTATTTAATTCAAAATACCAAGCTCTACCGCTCTGATGAAGTCAATACAAAGCTAGTTTTAACCTACATACTAGACTCTTTTCCCTTTTCTATATACCCTTGGGGTCTATCTATACCTCATTTAATGGTGCATAGAGATAGGCTCCACAGTGACATCACTCTGAATGTGTTTCCACTTTAGCCACACTGCCAACAGAGAAAATAACCTTATCACTGAAAAATTAACAACAGGAGAAAAAATCTCATCATAGTTTTCACCTTTAACCTGTGAATAACCTTGAGCTACTAACCTAGCTTTATATCGGATTACTTTTCCATTTTCATCCCGTTTCAAATTATATACCTACCTACAAACTAATAATTGCTTATCAGGGGGTAATTTCGTTAATTTCCATACATTTCTTAATTTAAGATTATCAAACTCATCATCCATTGCCCCTCTCCATGATTCCTGTTGAGGTGATTTTTCTAGGGATTAAAATATCTAGTCATGCATTATTTTTAACTTTTACACTCTGGACACCTGACACACTGGGTTGTGGGTTAATTATTCCTTCAAATGTATCCTTCCCCTTAAAATTAAAAATACTTTAATCAAATTCTAGATTTCTATCCTTGCAATATTTTTTAATTTCATTGCAGAATCTTAACCTTTGAGATTTTCCTAATTCATAAAAGTATATGTTGTTTCTAGAACCATCAGGTCGTGAAGCCACTACACATTTCCATGTAGTTTTTACAGGAACAATGGAACTATATCGGTTCTACTTAACTCTTCATCCTCAGTTTCTGAATCTGAATTTTGTGGTAAGGAGACTGGGATATTATTTATTGTTTTATCATCATCGCCGTTCTCAACCACTTCGTAATCGGAAAACTTCAAACCTGGGGACGCTAGCACTGCTCCAGTGTTACTCTGCTGAGGTTTCTGGAAACGAACATTAGAAGTTCCAATAACCTTTGAATCCTCAAGTATCCACACCCGGTATTCTCTAGTTCCTGGAGCGAAACCAACCAATATACCCTTTTTAGCTTTTGGGTCCAGTTTTCCCCTTAAAGGTCTAGGTGTTCCCACATACAGGGTAGAACCAAAGGGTCTTAGATGTCTAATTGAGGGTTTAATACCTATATAAAGTTTAATTGGCGTAAGAGTTTGACCAGAGTGACATAACCTGTTCCAAACATGTACAAAATATAACACAGCTTCAGGCCAGAAACTCTTATCTAGTCCACTCTCTGATAGCACTGTCCTAGCTCCGTCAATTACCGTTCTGAAGCGCCATTTTGCTGTGACGTATAAATGTTAGTTTTCTCATGTTTTATGCCTCTTTCTACAAAAACTCAGTTATAAAATACTAGCAATGAATTCTCCACGAATATCCTAGCAAATAGCTTTAACTTTTAAACCCAGCTGTCTTTCGGCCCTTATAATAAATTTGGCTGGAATATCATAAGTATCTGATATATGACACATAGGAAAAATAAACATTCTACGAGAATAATCGTCAAGTACGAACAAGTAGTACTTTTCTCTCCTCTTACCAATTGCATTAGCTGGTCCCCAAACATCACAATGCAATAAGTTTAAAGGTGCGTTAGATCTTGTGCAGTCTATAGACTGAAAAGAAACCCTTTTGTATGTATTTAACCTGCATGGTTCACACTCAAAATTAAGTGGCTTTTTAAGCTTTGGTAAACCTCTCACAGCTTCCAAACAGCTAGTTTTTAGGATATAATCAACATTTGCGTGGCCAAATCTTTCATGCCAGGTCATTAAGTCATTTGGTTTTCCTTCAATTTTAATGGCCTTTTCAACACTAGATGCAAATTTTGATTCAATGTCTGGGTATATATGATACAATCCTTGCTCAAGATTAGCCTTAAACATTAGTTTATTTCCTGAATAAACTTTAATTTGCCCATTTTTACCAATAAATTTTAACCCTTTCTGGTCAAGCATGTGGCCAGACATTAAATTTTTTCTTAATCTACTAGGAAAGAATACATTTCTGAGTAAGCATTCATGACCATTAAACCAAATTTTTACATCACCCTTTCCTTCTATGGGAAATTCGACACCATTTACAGCTAGTACCATATTTTCGTTAACAACATCTGCAAAATTAATAAATAAGTCCTGGTTATTTGTGAAATGATTACTAGCAGCTGTGTCCAGAATCCAGGCGTCATTACTAACATTGCAGCTCAAATTAGCCTCAGCAAGAAAAAAGGACAATTTACTCTTACCTACCTTCATTTTGATGTGCTACAAAATTTGTTAAACCATAATACCTTCTTAGGTCATTTCGGCCCTTAAATGAATAGTTTCTCTCTCGTCTACTACCTTGAAAAGTATTATATTGGAACTCATCATTTGACACAGAAGACCTAATAGGTGAAGGCACAGGTGGATATCGACGTAATTTTGGGCTTGTTCTGTATTCTCTGTATGGTCGATTAGAGGCACTAGATGATGCAGTAGTACTTCCATTGCGACATTCCCTCCTAAAATGTCCAAATTTACACAATAGTGGCACTTTATCTTCGACTTCTGCACGCTAAACATCTCTTGTTGACTCCTTTGTAGACTCAAACCATCTCGGAAATCGATTCTGGTTTCTTCCGCAGCCAACAAAATATCTTTATTTAAATGTTTCATCAGTCCAACAGAGTATATTTTGGACTATGGAATCAAATTTTGAAGGCAGACTTTTAAGTAATTGATAACACTGGTATGTTTCCTTCTTGGGTTTACCCATTGCCTCTAACTGATTGCATATTCTTTTTATTCTTGAAGAGAATATGTTCAGTTTCTCATTAGGCTGGATTCTACACTGAAAAAATTCTCCAAAAAGCTTCAAGTGATAAGATCTGTTATCTGGTCGGAAGTTATCCCTCAATAATTTCCAGCCTTCTGCAGGTTCCATTGCGTTTTCAATAATACTGCGATATTCAGATACAGGATTGATAAAGCCAAATGCTGACGGGCATTTAAGTTCTTTAATTCTCGGGAGCACTTTCCTTTCCCAGCTACAATTTCAAAACAGTTCTTTTCATGTAACAAAAACCGAATATCCATTGACCACGTAGAATAGTTGGAAGAGTCCAAAGGTTTTATATGATGATTCGTAACAGCTGTTTCAAAGATGATACAGTGACCAAAAATTGTTCTTCTATCTTCAGGTTATAGCATATCTGCTCATAACCACTTGTTTGTCACAACTACATGGCAGCAGAGTTGCACAGTAAAAAAAACAACCTGAATGATTACTATATATATGCTATTGGAAATTCTTTATTAATCAGCTGTTGTTCAATAGTGCAGTTGAGAATTCATTAAAAACAACTTCTGAGCTGATACTACATGCCCTCATTGACTTAAAACCCTACTAGTAATAGAGTGAGTATATATGTATCGCTAACTACATTGAGATATTAAAAGAGGTAATCATAGTTATAGCATCTTGTTTATATATATCTCGTTCCAGGAGTCTCCGCCTTCCAGACGACTTCCAATCACGTGATCAAACATCATGGAAACACGTGACCGCCACTCAATTAGGAACGATCGCTAATCGACCATTCAGCTGGCTATTTAAAAGGGGATGAGACTAATTACCTTTTGGTTAACAAAGGAAAGACGTTTCTTTCCGGTCTGAATCTGCCGATGTGTTGCTTGAGTAATCGCAATGTTGCACAGTACCTACGGGAATTTACCATCAGACCTGTAGTCAGAAATTCTGTATAGAGTACACCACTTGCACCCCAAAAGATTGTGAACATGACTTTTGTTGCTGACATTAAGGTTTTGAATTCCTTAACACCTGGAGAACCAGAATGACGATATTCCATGGATTGCCTCTTGTTTTCTGAGTCTAATGATGAATCCAGGATGCCAAAGTTCAAGCAGCCATGCGCAAATGGACACGCAGCCAAACAGAATCTTTCTTATGGGAGGAATGAAGAAGTGGATAGAATGTTAGAACAAATATGTAACTATTAGTGGTTACTATGTTGAGGAATGGGTTTACAATATGTAAGAAGAGGAATAAATTTCCTTCATTCTTATACCTCTGTTATTTTATCTTGTTGGAAACTTATTTTATGCTATTGGAGACCTTACTTATCAATCACCCCTCATAGCATTGGATTGTAATTTGAATTCTAATTATAGTATATTTGTGATAAGAATGTTTAAAGCACATTTTTATTAATTATTATTTTAATCATTCTAATTTAGTCGCCCCCCCCCCTTTTTTTGAAGCTCAGTTGCTGAGTGGTAGCATTATCACAGTTCCATGCCACAGGTCCGGGTTCAAACCCCGGGCTAGGCAAGGTCAACTCAGCCTTTGATCCCTTCGGTAGGTCGATAAATGAGTATCAAGCTTGCTTGAAAATTAAACATTGGATTTTTGACGTCAGGCTGACCACCTGACCGAGAACATCTGCTCATGCACCTCAATGCCCAAGGTCCCACGAAAACTGAGGGGGCAAAGTAGGCCTTGGCCCTCACAGGTTTTTGTGTCACTGAGTTTAGTTTTTTTATTCAATTACTTTTTTGAATTTCTTATGATGCCTTTAACTGGAAAATGCTTAGATATGTTAATGTATAAGATCATTTTATGAAAAGAAATCAATTTTTGTTATACTTTATTTAAAGTTTTTGTAACGTATTGTTTTTAAAAATGAACAAATTTTGGTTTAATGTGCAAAAACACATTTTCCATTTGAAGATACAAAAAAATAATTTAATCCTTTTTCCTACTTTAATTGAAGTATTTAAAAAGTGAAAAAGTTATTCAAGATTTACTTTAAAGTAGTCAGTTTTAGTATTTAAAATGCAACTATGCAAGGTATGCTTAATGTTAATAGTAGAAAGGTTGGTGTGTATAAATTTTCTCTTTTTTAAAAATATGTCTGCTAAGATAATTTAATAGAAGAAATCTATAGATGTGTATATATATAAATTGTTGCCCCTAATTGTATATTTTATTACATAATGCATATTAGATCATAAATAAGGCAAAATATATATTTTTAAAAACTTATTATTTTATTTAAACTACATTTTTTAAAAATTGTAGCAAATTTAATGATATTATTTGGTTTAAGTTTAACTTTATTGCAATATATTTTTTAAAAATATCGCTTACAATGTTATAAGTTAGTGGTTAATAAACTGTGGTTCGCAGACCCCCAGCGATTCCTAGTCCCTTTCTGGGGGTTTGGGAAGGTCTCTCGTTTAATGTTATTTCCCTCTTTTACCGACTCTGAAAGGTCTTGTGGAAAAATTGAAAAGTGCCACTTTAGACTAGATAACTAAATTACCCATTATGAAAAAAACTGCTAGCACACGTATTTCAATCAAGGATATTAATTCAGTTTTTTGTTTGCAACAACCTAGTCATTATTACTAAGTAATTTTTTTTTTATTAGATGCTTACTATTTTCTTAAAGGGGGGGAAGAAGCATTAAAGTGTATAAATGGCAGAGACAGTCTTAGGATTATTGAGGAAACTTTCGATCACTCAGCCATATGTTGGGAGTCAGAGGAGTGTTCAAAATCTTGGAGAAGGGGAGAGGGTCTTTGATGTAATGCTGATACATAAATGGGGACCGTGGTGATCAAAAGTTTAAGAATCTCTGTTATAAGTAATTACTTAAGATACATTCTTGCATCAAATTTAACATAGTTATTTGTGCTGTTTTAAATCATGTAACATGTTTTTTCATTCTTACTTGATTTTTTGATATATCCTGTTTTTCAAGTTTTTTAATCTGTTTTAATTTGACTTTTCTAGATCTACCGATCCTATTCCAAGATACTCAGAGATTGCTTCTCTGCAAAGAAAATGGAATGACAGTGCATTTCTACAGATAGCTGTTGTAGACAATGGAGACATAAGTTTCCATTCATTCAATAGCATTTCCTTGCCAACACTCATACCTCATCTGTAATCTGGCATATTTTATTTCACTGTATTTTAGAATTATTATATGTGTACAAAAGCAGAAACTTTGTGTATTTGAAATGAAAAACTGTATTATTTGTTGGTGTTATTGTACAAATTTTGACAGCATGTAATAGTTATTCAGTTTTTTTCCGAATCATTGTTAAATATGCACACATATATATATGATATAGTAGCATTCTGTATGAAATCAAAGAATATATGCATTTGTATCGTTTCATTTTTAACCAACACCATCATCTGTATTGGAACATTCTTATGTTTAGAATTTAATAGTATTTATTTTATTCATGGATTCACAAATGGAAGTTTTTTCATA
Source organism: Trichonephila inaurata madagascariensis (assembly GCA_019973955.1). Taxonomy (NCBI): domain Eukaryota; kingdom Metazoa; phylum Arthropoda; class Arachnida; order Araneae; family Nephilidae; genus Trichonephila; species Trichonephila inaurata. Next base: position 48,556 of record BMAV01025395.1, read on the forward strand.
CAATAGAAACTATTAAAAAATGTCTAATTGAATCAATATGTGGGAAACATACATAATCAAAATGCATCAAGACTCTTTTTTTTTTAATTTATATATTGCATTTATAATGTACTGACATCGGTTTCTTTTTCATTTTCTTTGGCAAAAGCATTTTATGTTTTCATATGGGTAACAAATACTAATACCACCTTAAATACTCCATGTAATGTGTTGAAGCATGAAAGTTTGATTTTCATATAGAAGGAAAGCAGCAATTTAAAATGATTCTTAAGTCTTAATTGCCTCTCTGGAGTAAATATATTTGTGGTTGATTTTTTAAATTAAAAATAGATTCAATTTTTCAATTATTTATACATAATTTTATTAAGCTTTTTGTCCATAACAAAATACTCATTTTTATGTAAGGAATAAGAGATATTTAAGTACTTTTGTGTTATAGTTATATCAGTATTGTTTTTCTCAAAGGATTTGAGATTTTATTTACCCTATTTATTCAAATCTAACTGCACCTCAAATTCTCAACACTTTTTTGTGATTAAAATAAAAATAGTGTGAAAAGGTTTATTGGTATGTGATATTTAAAAATTTTTAAATGAGAACTTTACTAGTATTAAAAACTTTTAAATACATACGAGGTGTGTCACAAAAACAAGACTGGTCTAATAAATCATTGTACATGTAGAATCAGTTCTCCATGACATTATCACCTTCAAAGTAGTTGCCTTCAGCATTCACACACTTCTGCATTTGGTGCTGTCATTCCTGGCAACAGTTCTGGAATGAAGTTTTTGGAAGGCCCTTCAGGAGATTCTCCATTTTTGCCTAAACCTCTTGAACTGAGGTAAAATGGATTTCTTTTATGCAATATTTAATTGTGGGAAATTAAAGAAAAAGTCGCATGGGGCCAAATCAGGTGAATAAGGAGGATGTCCCATCACTAATGTTTTTGATGGTGTCCCTTCCCCATGAAAACCACTTCAAACACATGTGCACAAGACAACATTTTGTCTCTATAAGCCTCGGCTAGTATTTGAAATATTTTTGTGGCTGATTTCTTAAGTTTCTAAGAAACTTGATGTTGATTTTCGACATTTTTCCGATAGTGCAGTTGCGTATGTTCACTCAATGGCACAGTAGTCACAACTGGCTTGATCGGTTAAGGTGAAACTGGCCACATGGATAGAGGAGGAACATGGGATGACATCATCAAAACAGTTGCTACCAACTTCACTCTTTTTTCAAGCTGCTCACTTAGTCTCATTTTTTTTTTTGTGTCACACCTTATACATGGACATGGAACTGCTCTAACTGACAGTATCATGTTCAGTTTCTCACATCCAACAAATTTTTTCCACCTTTGATTCTAAGCCACACCTGATTTTCAATAGCATTAATATTGGGGGAAAAAGTGTGGCTTAGGTTCGAATGAATATGGTATATTGTTTAAAGAGATAAATGATTCTTAAATTAAGAGTATACATTGGCTGAGCATTTTAATCAAACAATAGTTCTCTGTAGTTTTTAAAATAAAAATGTGAGTCTGTCATTGAGGAATCTTATCAATTGTGATTGATTGCTCATTTATTGTACTATTTATTAATAAACTCATGAATTTCTTCACGTTTTTTTTTTTTTTTTTCCTTATGTAAAAAGTGAGAAACTTAGTTTTGTCTTTTGATTAATTTTCAATTTAAAAATGTCTCAATTATGTTAAAGCATTTTGCATTTATTATTGTATTAAAGAAATAGTATTGCTTTTGTTGTATATTTTGTTATACACGTCCTCATCTACCTGTACATAAAAAAAATAATTAAGAATTAACAAGTACAGTTTCTATTTCTGTATATAAAATTTAGTATAAATTTTTTTTTTCTGGTATAACAAAAATTAATCAAGACAATTTTTTTATGTGATGTCTCAAGAAATATGCGATAATTATTTTTCTTATTGTCTTTTTTTTATAAATATGTTGTACTATTCGAAATGGTTATATTCTTTTAACAGATTTTTTTATTTGTTGTATTATATACTTGCTTTCATTTGAAACTTGGAAGTACTTCCAGGTGGCTTTCTAGTTATTTTTGTTCCATTAAAATCTTCAAATTTTGTCTGAAAAAAAAAGTATTTGCAGGAAGCTTTGTTTTGCATAAAAACTACTGTTGAAGGGACCGGTTAACTGTTTGAAATTTATGATAAACATGCATTTTTTCAAATATAACTTAATAACAAGTTTCAGCTACTGCCAGAGAGACTCTTTGGAACAATTTGCTTGGTTTTTTGGGACAATATAAAAAAATTGTTTGGATTACTTGAAAGCAGCTAAGTTTTTTTCTTGGAATTGGTTTGTTGCACAACTAGCAGAGGTTTTTAAATTGTAGAAAGAGCTAATTCTTGTACATCTAATATCTTTGGAGAAAAATCATTTTATAATTGTATGTAAAATGTATTAATAATAATCAAATATAAATGTTTTTAAAATTTCTGTCATGCCCGAATTTCAAACATTGACTAATGCAGGTTTAGTGAACTTGTAATCTTAGAGCTGTGTAATCTGTATATGTTCTGAATCTATTCAAATATTGCAGAAATAATTTTTGGTGTTTTGTTGACATGTTTCAGCTGGTTTTTAAAGTTTTTTGAAGAACATTTTTAGGATTTCATAACTAGTTGAAACTAAATCATTGTAAATATTTTAATGTGCAGAGTATACTTGCACATTAACAGGTACCCTTATCAAATGCTGGTTCAACGTTGAACTCTCAAGTGTCAAGAAAACAGTATGGAGGAGTTTTTACCATACACATCATCGTCATCCTTGCATTTGCTAGTGTGTTTTGGTAAGGCTGCTGGTACCCATACCAGTTATCAAGACTGTTTGTGGCAAAAGCATTATGAGTAATATGGATTCAAGTAATTTTTGTTGTGGTGTAACAGTTTATACTCATGAGATGTGTTGTAGCACTTCCAAGTTAGAAATAAGGTTTAGATTTGTGTGGTTGGTTGATATTAAAAAGGAATGCTGAAATAGAATTGGATAAAAAACTGATTTAGGACTAATACTATCATGGCTGTAATACATTGAACAAGAACTATTTAATAAAAGAAGCATGCTAGAATCCTTGAAGGAAGATATAACAAAAAGTGACTGCTCATGACAGATTCAAAATAGCATTCTTCTAATTCACAGTAGGATGTTGTATCTGTTAAATCACTCACAGATAATTTCCTAAGGGACTTGTTCAGCTATGTAACAAACTGGCCAAATAGGACATGTATTTTTACCTCACATCAGCATGGGTGGTGAATGCAAAAGAGCATTGAATTGTTTGATTTCTACACTTGTGTAAATTTCTTTCACTGCTTATCTTAAATATTTTTTCAGATATTCTTACCCCCTTGGTCAATGTCGGACTCTTTCAGCTAATTCAAAGCCCCAAAAGGCCATTTTTATTGGTGTTTAAATAATGTAAAAATTTGTCAATTTTCTTTCATGTATCTTTTTCTTTAAGGTGTATGAATAACAAGCTACTCTGTAGTCATGCTTTGTATTTTGTAATTGAAATTCAAATAAAATGGAATCATTCTGATGAAATATGAAATTTATTGAATCAAATATGATATCTTACAATCAGGTCTGGTTGTACTCATACAGAGCATTGCAACACGAAGACGTTCAAGCCTGTGTTTTGTTGTGGGCTATGGTCATCATTTGTTTAAAATAGAAAAATTTAATTATACCTTCATTTTAAAATTCTATTATAGTTTAAGATTTAAAGTAAAAATATTTTGATCATATGTATGACAAAAAATAATTAATATTTTCTGAAAAACTTACTATTTTCACTTTTTATTATACAGTGGTGACCACAATTGTGGACATTTTTGAAATTTTTATGTTTGTAGCATATAGAAAATGTTACATTGCACAAAATGCAAAGTCTTTTACATCATTTTAAAGAACATTTGATACTGAATTCAATACAAAAATGAAATTCAGATTTTTGCAACACAGAAAAAGTTATGCTGCAATAACTATCGATATACATTAGATACTGATGATAACAGTGGGTTATTAATACTTAATGGGGTAGCCTATATTTTTTATTACAGCTTCACATCAATGTTTTATTGAGCTGACAATAGTTTTAAGCTCTTCCTTCATCATTACATGATGCTAGCAAACAATTATAGCCTCAATTAGTTCCCTTTTATTGCATGGGTACCTCATTCATACAAAAGTTTTCAATAGGATTAAAGTTAGGACTGTTTTCTGGCCAGGACAACAACTCGGTGATCTTAGAACAATACCAGTCTTTCGATTACTTTACTGTGAGGTAAGGAGCAGAATATTACTGTAAAGCAAAATGAAGCATTTTTGGTAAGTAGATCTCTGATGGAAGGTAGAAGTTTGGGTTTCAGAATGGTGTCAATGTATTTTTTGGCATTCAATGTCTTATCGATGATATGAAGGTGACCAATACCATCTGTTGATATGCTTGACTAAATCATAAAACTATATGGGTACTTCATAGTTGCCTGGATGCAGCATTTCTCCTATTCTATGTCTTACGTATTTTCTGCCATCTCTACCAAATTACGATATCGTCGTTTCATCGCTCCACAGAACTTGGGACCACTTATTATTTGTCCAATTAATGTGTTCCTTTGCCCACTGTATTTATTTAGCGATGCTGTAAATTTAGATAAGGCTTTTTTTATGGAATTCTACTTAGTCTAACATCTACTAATCTTCTGATTGTTTTTGAACTGAAAGAAACACCAGCATTATTCATATAACTTCTAATGTCCATTGATGGCTTTCTTTTATCTTCGAAACGTAGTATTTACACATGTGGTGTACCTTTTTTGGCCTTTCCTGCTTTGCTTTTTTAAAAAATTTGTCACCCGGCATCTTAAACAAAACTTTCAGTCTCCAGAAGTAGTCTCTGAACCACCCAACTGTCTTACAATTTTAACATAGGAAAGACCACTTTCTCATTACATATCTTTCTTGGTGTCCAATATATTTTATTTGATGTCATTGCTTGACTAAATATTGTCCTGGCCAGGAAACAGTCCTAACCTCAATTCTATCGAAAACTTGTGGCGCTGTTTTAAAACTGTTGTCCGAATGAGTACCCTTGAAATAAAAAGGAACTAACTGAGGCTATAATTGTTTCTTGGCATTGTGTAATGATGAAGGAATAGCTTAAAACTATTGTCAGCTCAATGAAACATCGATGTGAAGCTGTAATAAAAAGGCTTCCCCACTATGTACTGATAACCCACTGCTGTCGTCAGTATCTAATGTATATCAATAGTTATTGCAGCATAACTTTTTTTGCGTTGTAAATATTTGAATTTTGTTTCGTATTGAATTCAGTATTAAATTTTCTTAAAAATGGTATAAAAGACTTTGCATTTTGTGCAACATAACATTTTCTATATGCATACATAAAAAACAACAATTTTCAAAAGTGCCCACAAGTTTGGCCACCTCTGTATATATAGGGTGTCCAGCCTTAAAGTGACTCAATAGCTAATTCTCGAACCGTTCGGTTTAGACATGCACTTCCAATTTGAAAAATGTTTTTACGTGCTTTTCGAACCAAAACCCACATTTACAAAAAAATTACAAAAATTAAATTTTTATATGGTCCCCAGGTCCTATCAATTATATTTAGGAAAAGATGCAGTACACAAAAAGTTTCATTTTATTACGATAAAAACTGATCGAATTATGCCTACATAAATTTGAAGCATCTGAATTGCTCAGAAAAGAGGGTCGTATACAAATTGAGTTTAGAGAACAGTAATTCACTCTCTACAGAAATATCAAAAGAAAAACATAGTAATATTAAAACATCATAGATTGATAATTTGTATTGCTATATGGCAAACAATAAAAGTTAAAGAAATACAACTTGTACCGAAAAGATTTAAACAGCTTGTTTAAACAAATTGCATTAAAAGAATACATGATTTGCCGTTCAAATTATAGCAAAATGTGGAATGATGCTCCAATCATGAATCAGGGGCTTTATTATATCAGAATGACCAAATTAAAATAATGTTCAAAATGATTGCCTTCCGCAGAAATGCAGTACCAAACCCGCGTCAGAAATTCCGTCTGTAGCTTCTGCAACCTCTTGACCTCCGTAGTCAATTATTCAAGTGTCAAATGTCTGCGCCAAAAGTGTACATGGTTGCGCAGATTTGTGTGCGGGGGCACCATCATGCTGGTACCACATGCGTGACAAAACCCGTAAGGAAATTTCATCTTCTAAAAAATCGGCTAACAGTCCAGAGATAAAATTTCCGTGTATGATTCTGATGTTAAAGGTCCATCGATATACAGTGGGCCAATTAAGGTACTCTTCGATATTCCACATTCAACGACCAACGCACTTGGCGATTCGGTCGTATTAGATGTGGATTTTCGAGGGACCAATAATGCTTATTATGTGTATTAATAGTGCCTTGCCTACATCACATCCGACCAAAACCATCATCCCTAATTCATCCGACCACAAAACTTCATTCAAAAAGTCTGGATTGTCATCCTGTGTGTTTAACACGAAATTGCAAAAATCAAAACGACGCTTCTGGTCTCCAGGCATTAGTCCTGCACCAGGACTGGACGATAAGGATATGCACCGTACGTAATATGTTCCACACCGTCGATTTTGAGTGGGAACAAGCCTTGCTAATATCCCGGACACTACTTTCAGGATGAGCCAGGGCATATCCTAGAACATCTTCAGCGGGTATTCGCTGAAGATGTGGCACGAGATAAGGGAATACGTCTATGACAACTCCCAGTTTTATACAAGCGTTGAACAACACTGGTAATTGTACAATAAGATGAATGTTTTCGACTGTGAAATTTAATGGCATAAAGTCTTGCCGCCTCTCTTATTTCGATTACACTGCCTTTACAACAGTACCATTCCGCAGTATTCTTCATTTGTATACATCTCGTTCTCCCGTACTAGAATTCGTAATATTAAAATACGACTGTATGCAATTGCAAACGACTACACAACAGATTTTTAATGTTCGCCATGATTAGTACCGCAGCAAATCAGTCTGAAGCCGCAGCAAATAACCCTATTTTTTGGAACTGCTTTTGAAATGTTTTCTTACTCCAAAATATTTTATTTTGTCTATGTTTTACATGTACACATAGTACATATTATTTCTTAAGAGTACTCAATTATTGTAATATTAACTTTAAATTTAAAAACGATTTACGTAAGAGTGTCGTGCAAGAGCGAAAGTTTCCTAGCAAAGTTCTAATTAATTTCACTTTGGAGACGGCCCCTGACTAACTTCTTGAAAATGGCCCAGAAAATGCATTAAATGTATGATTTTCAAAGTTCCATAACTTGGCCAGTTTTTATCGTAATAAAATGAAACTTTGTGTGTTTACTTTGTTTTTGTGTACTGCATCTTTTCCTAAATATGTGATAGGACCTGAAGACTGTATAAAAATTTAATTTCTGTAATTTTTTTCTTAATGGGTTTTTTGGTTCGAAAAGCAAGTAAAAACATTCTTTACCTTGTTTTTAAAACATTTTTCAAATTGGAAGTGCATGTCTAAACCGAACGGTGCAGGAATTAACTATTGGGTCACTAAAGCTGGACACCCTGTATATCATGATTCTTATACTGATTAGCATTTATGGATGTAGTTTCTTAGTTTGAATATATACTTTTTCAAAAATATTTTTGATTGGCATTGTATAATTCAATTTATATATATATTCCTCTCATATTGAAGAAAATTACTTCTATCTCTTATAAATTCCTATAGCAGTTCATTTAAAAAATTTAAATTGTAACAAAATATTTGCTAGTTAACATGCATGTAAAATATTAGATTTAAGAGTGCATTCATTGATTACTTACTATATGACAAAATGATTCTAATAATAGCTGGGCTCAAAATTGAAATAATATATATATATATATATATAGTTGCTTTATTACAATATTTTTATTTTATGGTTTGTTGTGTGTGTGTTCAGTTTTTATTTTTTCAAACTGTTAAAAGGAATTTCATTATGTAAGAATAAATGTGAAATAATAGAATACAATATAGGAAAATATGCGCTTAAATCTTTTGCGAGTCTGATATAGAAATCTAGAGTCTTCAGAAATGTGGACAAATTTTGCTGCATACCATTAAGATGGATTGACAAAGAAATCTTAAACATGAACTGTCATACTTGCAGTTTGAAACAATATTTAATGTGAAATCTAATCATTAGTTATATATTTGAGTTTCAGTTGGGAAAAAAAAAAGACGTATGCATTATAATATTATGTAGATTAATAGTGCAAAAGATATATATTATAGTTATTAACTTAATTGTAGTCTTGTCCTTCCAATTTGAAGGAGTTTAAAGAAAATACTTTAGTAACAGAAGGGGGAAAGAGAGTTAATTCGAAAAAAAAAAAAATTCGCGTTCCCCCCCCCCCTTCATACACACAGAAATTTAAATATTTTCATCTCAATACATTTTCTTAAAAAAAAATACATTACAAATTTTTTTTGATTCCAGTTTAAAATTTCACAGGACAATTATTAAGTTCATACTAGCTGCATGGCCCGGCGTTGCACGGGCTTTCTATACTTTTATAAATTTTCCCTTTCCTTCACAAAATCAGCACTTCTAATACTCTTTCTCAAAATGATTCTACCCCTCCGCTTAGCCCGGCGTTACTCGGGCCTTTACCGAGTGTATAACTTAACATTCCCTGTTTCGAAATTTTTTCGCTTCTTTTCTTTGTCAGACAGGTTTATTTCCCCCCGGCGTCGCACGAACATTTTTAAATGCATAACATGTTGTCATGGAAATTTCCCTTCCCCTCTCGCTATCAGAGCTCTCGAGTAAGTGAACATTCACCGATTCTTAAACAGCTTGACAGATGCAGCCATGTAGTGGCACAAAAAGTAATGAATTATTGCACACACAAAAATTCGCAAAAAAAAATTTTCGACATTTTATTTTTTAAATCACAAACTGTAAAAGATCAAAGTATGAGTTTTTTAAAAACCATTTTCATTTAAACGCATCGATATTGATTCATTTTAGGAAAAATCATAAAATGTGTAAAATATCGATGTTTTGTAGAGAAAAAAAACATACTGTATCGTGACGAAATAAATTATCTTTCCAATTACCAAATTGCTGGGGAAGTTATTGAATGCTCAAATAAAACTGAGTACTTTTTTAAAAAATTATAAAAACTGAGCGATGATGTTGTTTCGAACCCGGGTACAAAAGTTACTAATCCAGTGCTCTAAGCGATTGATCCACGAAATCTTCGAAAAAAAAGAAGTAAAAGACCTTTAAAATAAAAGAAGGAAGGAAGAGATATTCAATTTTGCATTGCGTTATTTCTTAAAGTTTAAATTTTTGATGTGTAACATTTTTCCTCATGGTTGCTGGATATTTGTGGGAATGATTTCATGAAAAGGGACGGATGTGTGTAACAGGATGTGATGTAAGCGCGCGCTACTTGATTAGACCAATGAGAGTGAGTGGCTGAGTCTTTTCGCTACCCTCGCATGGGGGTCCAACTCTAGTAGCCATCAAGCACTCGACTCTAAATCTGTTAGTCACGATATTGGATGATATAAGTGCGGCAGAATGTTTATTTGAAAATGAACAAACGGTGATTTCGGTGGTCGTACACATTTCTTCGAATCAAACGGTTAAAAAAAAATTAGATTTCCTGCATTTTGTACTTTTACCATATAACGAAGGTGGTTCTGCTCTTTTAAAAAAATTATCACTCGGTTCCCCTGATTTTGAGTGGTGATTTTAGCTCTTTAACTTCAGTTTGCCAAAAGCTGAGCCGCTCATAGCTTTTATGAATGATGAACTCAAGCTCGAAATGAACACAAAACGAAATGTTTCGACTGCTAACAGTGGTTGTGTTATTGACGCGGTTTTTCAACAGTTTTTAAATACTTTGAAATCACAAGTATATGTGTCATATTTTAGTTATCATAAGTTTATTGTCTCCGCTCTTCCCCAAATTAAACAAGAATAATTATTTTTGATAAAATATTGCATTACTCCTTGCCTTTTGTTAATTAAATACAATTTTCATTAAAGATATAATTATTCGATAGAAAATTATTTTCAATCATACCCGCGCGAGAGATTTTCATATTTTTTTCAGGAAAAAAGTTAATATTGCGTATTTACCACGATAACATGTCAGATGTTACACATCGACTACTATAAGACTCGTTTCTTTTTTTTTTCAGGCTTCATTTTTAAGTTAATGCCTTCAAACTTCATCTATCGATTGCAAACAACGGTAATTTTTAAACAAAAAATGTAACAAAAATAATGCTTAAATATTTCTCGCAAAAAGGGGGGGGGAGACGAAAAACACAATTTTTTTTAAACCATAATTTTTATATATAAGCAATTTTTTCAATCTTTGTACAGATTATGGATAATATCATTCTACACACAGAAAAAAAGTTTCGTGAGATTATTTTTATAAATAAAGAAATTATTAAGTATTATGACAATCCCTCATGTCGTGTCTTCGTTGTATTGAAATAAAGAAGGTATTTCATTACAGGAACAATTCTTATTTTTTTAAATTTTCTTACGTTCCACAACACAAGGGGTCACTTAATAAAAACAACACACATCTATTAAAGTAGTTATAGAAAATAATCTTAAAGACTAAAGAAGGGAAATAGGCATTCCCTGACTACACATCTCCCTTCAGGGGCGATCCAGGGCAGAAGAGGAAGGGAAGAACGAGTTCTCGTTTCTCAAAAGAACAAGTAGTGCCCCTGGCTGTTGCTAATCGTCAAGGGAGGTAGAGTTTAAATGTAGTTGTTACAGTATTTAAATAAAATTTTCAGTATTTTCTTGAAAAATCGTAAAAAAAAAAGTTTTTGACATTTTATTTTTTAAGTGACTGATTCTAAAAGAGAAAAGCATGAATTTTTTAGTGTAGAATATCATTTCATTAACTTGAAAGAAAGTGCAATCGGAACGATTTAGAAATCATTTTCACAAAAACGTATCGATTTTGACTCATTTTAGAAGAAAGCGTAAAAAATAGAAATTATCATTTTGTAAAATAAATTATACCGTATTATGGCGAAGTAAATGATTTTTCCGATTCTGTAACTATTTTTTTGTCTGAGTCTCATAAAAAAAATTAGAACGTGTTTTTAAAAACGTCTGGGATAAAAATAAAAAAAAAGGTCGGAAAATTGAAACTTCGCCGCCTGGCGGGGAAATAATGGCAATAATTATACGTTTCAAGGATATTTAAATTAATATCCTTATAATTAATAGCACTATCGGAATATTAATGGTCAAAACGGATTTCTCGGATCATTCCTGATCTTTTAGTACCTTCGGCGAGTTTCTGCGTCGTGCGGTTCGTGAGAAGATACTCTAGTCCAGTGTTTCTCAAACTGTGGGGCGCGCCCCCTGGGGGGGCGCGAGCATATCGAAAATAAAAGGTTAAAAAAAAATTAATTTACTGGAATGAAAAAAAAACAAAAACTTTCTGATATAATAAAAAAATACAGATTTACATTGATATGATTTATATATATCATCTGGTGAAAAAAGGTCATCAAAAATAAAAGATTCTACTTTGAACGCTCATTAGCTATCTTTGATCCTATAACTAAATAAAAAAAATATTTTGTTTGCTTTGCTGTAATCCTACGATGAGAGATTTTTTTATTACATTTCTTTTAACTTAAAATATTACTTTTGCTGGCTTTCGAACTTACTGGTATGGTTACCTGCATCCCTTTTTTTTAGGGAAGTTGTAAATTATATAATTCTGTTGCGCTTTTTTTTCACAATGTGAAAGAGTTTTTGATACATTGATAAGCATATTGAGCACTTTGAAGGATTAATGGGCCAAGATTTATTTTTATGAGTGTACTGAAACATATAATACAAAAATCGTTAATTCTGGGAAAACTGTTTATTTGTTACCAATGACCTTGACAGTAATCCTCTAATATGACAGTCTTAATGGAGCTAAAATGAATTGATAACATATCTCCTTTTTGGGAGTGGCAAACGTTTTTAGAATCTTAAGGTACTTGTTTAGACCGAGTTCCGGCACGACCACTATTTTTCAAAAATATTTTCTTGAACATGCTGCATTTCCCCTATGAATAACTTAGGGTTTTAATTGTGAATTTACGACTGATTATGGTTTATAAATGTAAATGAGCAGAATCTAAAAGAATTGGGCATCTGTGATCTCCCCTGGAAAGGAAATTGATGCTGATCAAACAAGGGAAACACTTGCTGAAATAATGCATATTAATCATGTTAGGGAAGTAAATTTGAGAAAAGCAATAAACATGAAACGGGAAAAAAAAATTTTCAATAGCTACATTAAGAACTTATCAAGAAAATATATGAAGCCATAACTGTACCGCAAAATGCACTTCACCCTATCAAAAGACACAAGCAAGGAAAAAATTCAACAGGATATTTGTCGATCATCAAAGGTATTAAAATTACAAAAACGTGAACAAAATGTGACAGTTTTGCTTGCAAATAACTTTCCTGTAATATTAGCAAAAAGTGTCTGTGATTTTGTGTCCTTTATTAGGTCACGCACATTTGGAACAATTTAGTTCAGTTTTATTGGATATTTTCTCCAAATTATGAAAGACAAATTGAAAAAATCCTTGAAATAGGTAAGTATATTTTCTTTTTTTAAATTATTCACTGAAATTCTGATTTTTATCTTGTATTTTGAAAATAATTAAAAAAAAAAGAAGGGGGTGCATCACTCCCCCGACTTTAAACGTTGTATGAGTGCAACCTGACCCCGGGGTTTTCCGCTTTAAATTTTAAAAAAAATTTAAAAATTTTATTCATTAGAATTTTATATTCTTTTTTTTTCCCTAACATTTACTAAATCAAATTTTGGGGAGGCAAAATTACATTTCATTCAAAACCGTTTATAATAAGAATCTTTTCAATAAATCTTTTTTTACCTTTTTTAACATTGTCATGCACTTGGTTTTACCTCCTTACAATTAAGCTATTATATAAAGAATAATATATTATCATTTTTAAAAAATAAACTCGTGTTATAAGAGTGGGTACTTCAGCCAGTATAAAAAATTTAAAAATTATCAGTGTTTTCCCATGGGCTTGTCTTAGAGCAAATTTTTTCAAAGGAAGGCTAAAATTAGAAATTGACACTGATATTTTTGGATATTTAGCTCGATCTATATTTTTTTTAAAAGTAGCCATGCAGTCGGGATTCAAAGGTATGTTGTTAAAAGGTAATAGTATAGGGAAATTTTGTTTTTTCATAAAAAAATTCAGCATCCACCTCTATCCAATTCAAATGATTTATTCCAAAATTGCCCTTAATTTCGTCACTAGTTGTGAAATCTATGAAGATCTTTTTTTTCGGCGTTAGAGCCCTTCTGAATGTAATGGATCTTTTTAACACTTTCGAACTTGCTATCAATTTGCCCTCGTCTGTGTATTGTTAGCTTTATTATCGTCGAATGCTCGCTGTGATTTAAAAAACTATGATTTTTTTTTTCCCCTGCCGTAAATATTAATCCCGTGAATTATAATTAACACGTGAATTATGAAATGTATATTCAAAGAGATTCGGTAGCTAATCGATTCGGCCGACTACTAGAATTAAACGAAGTACGCTTTTTTCATGTTTTTGCGCGTCTGTTAGGTTGCCTAGACTCACATGAACGTTCCGGGGATCCAGATGTAAGGTATTAAAAGCCTAGATTACTTTTTTTATAATGACATTTTTTACTTTTAGAAATGGATCTTGAAGGAAATAAAATTTTTTAAAAATTATTTCTCAATCTGTTTTAATTTAAAAAAGAAAAAAAATAAAATAATTAACCTATTACTTAAAAATAATTTTCTTAAAATATATATTACTTAAGAGTAACATATATAAAAATTTAATACTTATCTTATTAATTACTTAACTTCCTGGGTTTTTTCAAAAGCAAGGCAAAAATTTTTTGAAATTGACCCCCTGATTCTTTTTTTATATTTAGCTGATATCTATATTTTTTTCTTCTAAAAACACCCCCACATTTTCAATATGTTCCAATTTAAAAAAACACACACAGAGAAAGGAAAAAAAAACATAATAATTATCCTATTACTTAATTTTTTTTTTTATTAAAAGTAAAATATACAAAATTTAATACTTATTTATTAATTTGTACGGTTTATAATTAAGATCGTGTTTGACTTTAGGTCAAAAGGGGATTATTATTGCATTCAGTAATTTATTAATGTATAAGGGGGGGATAAAAATTGTGATTGAAAAGGGGGCGCCAGTATTGAAAGTTTGAGAAACACTGCTCTAGTCGCATAGATACTTTTGTTTACCTACGAATTTTAAAAGTGTAGATTAATTAGAGATTGCAATATCAAACTAAAAGTTCAATACTGGTAGTAGATATTTTAGAAAAAGAAAGAAAACGCAGGTGTTTCTTTGTTTTATTTGCCAGTTTTATTAGAGTATACAAATATCACAAAAATAATGTGTAATTTATAAATTATAACAGTATATAAAAAAAATCACGAAAAAGTAAAGGAACACCTTATTTATTTAAATCACAAAAAAAGTGTAAATATCACTATTCAGTCTGTGGCTCGAGGTTTTCATCCTATAAATAATAAAATCAAACTGAAGCATTATCAACTGATTTTTTAAGTTCTTTAAAGCTATCCTTATTCATTATTTTATGGGTTACTATTTATAAGTATATATATAATAAATCTGGAAAATATTTCGAACTTTAAAATATGATATGCAAGTACAATGTGAATAACAAACTCACGAATTTAAAAAATATTGAAATATTACGCACTCACTACTACAACCTTGTTGAGTCAATATCGCACTTCTACTTATTTAAAGAACTGGACAAAAGTTCAAAGATTAAAAAGAGACAGTCCCTTTAGCAGGGCAGGTAAACTGAATCTGCTTTTTTCTGACGCGCGCGTAGAACCCTGCTTACTCGAGCCAAGTATGAATCCACTGAAAGACCTTCCGAGTGTCTTCTTTCACGAAGAACTTTTGTCTTTCAGTAGTAAGAAAAATCAGCATCCAGCGCGTCTTAGACAGTTGACGCGTTGGAGACAATCCACAATACTCCACCAGACGCAGTACATATTTTCACGGATGGAAGTAAATTTGATAGTGGCAACACTGGTAGTGGTGTTGTCATCAAAAACCAAGGTGCCATTACAAAAATTATAAGGCGTAATCCAAACCATTGTTCGGTGTTTAGATCTGAACTGATTGCCATAAACGCGGCTCTGGAACACATGATTTCCATCAAGGGCACAAGGGATATCTGGATATTCACAGATAGTTAGAGCTCAATACAATACTTGAGCAATTGGCGAAACATTGGTGACAGAATTGGCCTGAATATCATTGATAACGTGAAGACCTACTCCACCCACAATGACATACATCTCCAATGGATCCCCTCCCATGTAGACCTTTATTTTAATGATCAGGCCGATGAATTGGCCAAGGAGGGCTCCAATGATCCTATAGATAGTAGTGACTTACTAACATATAATGAAATCTACCCAAAAGTAAAGACCGACAATAAGAGGACTTGGAAGACATCACCTAGTCATAATTGGTATCAACAAAATGGTCCTGGGGCTGCCCTGGAACTAAAAGGCGATAGGAAACTACAGACAGCCATTACTAGACTAATCAGTGGTCACTCAGGGTCAAAAGACTTTCTCTGTATGCCTGAAATGCAATGTTCACCAGGCTTAACCGGAGTATTTGCTGTCCTGTATAGGGCTTGAGAAAAACTTTATCTTGGAGAATCCAACGATGGTGTATGATTTTCTAATGGCGAATGGTCATCTGGACTTGGTCTAGCTTTGTTCTGGGTCAAGTGGAATAAGTAACAACAACCTTGTTTTCATACATACGAATATCAGACTATGAACCTTGTGCAGGGCAGACGCTTTTGGGCCAAAGGGGGGGTTTGGGTTCACCTTCTGGGATGATTCACATACTTTATCTCTTCTCTTGATTGTACGATGCAACTTTTTCACAGTCTAAATAATTTCGCCCGTTAGGGAGACATAAAAACAAAAGCGTATACTATTTTGCTATGTTGGCGATCCCTGGACATATAGTGGAGACAATTTTAAAATTTTCTAGGAAATACCGAAAAAATGTACTTAAACTTGCGAATGCCAGTATTACAAAATTGAACAAATGGCTTAAAAATTTGGGGTATTGTTACCCCCTATATCTAAAAAAAAAATAAACACTATAAATTTTGGTTTAAAAAGTATAGTTGACTAACAAAGTAAAACAAAAGTAAACTATTATAACTATACATTTCAATAATCCCAAATGTAGGAAGTGATAACAACCACTTTAATTTTTGTGGTTTAATTTAGTTTACAACTCAATAGAACAATGTCAAACACAAGAGAAACAAATGCATTGCATACATAAATTCATGAATAAAGCCAGTGTTACGTCATCAGCGCACTGTAGCGTCATCTGTAAAAAAATTGTAAAAGTAGTTATAGTCGAGAGATACCCCAAAAAAGGCGGGTGCACGAATAAAATAGGCTTAGCGTTACGAAAGATTTTTTATCTTACCAGTTTATAGTCCACTCTAAGAGTGACAAAACATTGGTCCTACGAAGCCAAAGAAATTGGGTAAAAAATCGGAAAATATAAAAAGGATGCCTGTTGGGGAATGGTCCCTATGTTTTTTTGCCTCGGGAAAAACCTGATTTGATGCGGGACAAAATCCCTTTTTATTTTCTCTGTTGTGCCCGGGCGTATGTGGGAAACATTTTGCGATGGGCACCGAAATTTCCCAAAACCCTTCCTCGCCCCCGTCTGATCTCTCCCACACACCCCCTTAAAAACCCAATTCTCGTTTCGTTTAAAATTAATCTTTTAATCACCCCCGGGGCCCACTGCACATGCTCGAACATACCCCAGCCTTGCAATATTAATATTCAAAAAAATACATTTTTCTCAATTTACAACAATTTTCCCAAGTTAAAATTTTATTGTTTTCAAAATTATTATATATATAAAAGGAAAATTATAAATGTTCAAAAAAACAAGTTAAAATTACAATAGCACAATTTAAAGAAAAAACACATAATTTTTTAAAAGAAATTGCCCCAACTATTTACATCTATAGGTAGAACGGGATCTTAGTTAGGGGCCTTTTAAAATTTTCTTTTTTGTTTTTTTTTAAAATTTTCACTATACCATCAGAACCATGATAGACCCTCAAGACGCGCTCCCTAAAAGCCAGTTGCAAACTGGTGAAAAAACCTCCTTTACAATTACCATTGTCCCAAAATTACATTGCCCTTTCCCGATCATCCATTTCCCCTTTTGGGGGTATTTAAGTTAATCGGTATTCCTTTTTTTCCAAAAACTACCTGAATTCCCTTTTTGTTTTTTTCGCCAACGGCTTAATCTATTGTCAAATTTAAATTCCCATGGAATCAAGAATAGAATTAATTGATCTACCAATCAAAAAAATGTGCAGGCGTTAAAAATTTCAAAGTTACCAAAATCATTAGATATTGGTGTGGGGGGTCGGGAAATTTTAAAAATTTCCCTTTTTTCCACCTGGATAACCACTGTTTCAAACCCCCCTCGTATGCGAGTCAAATTTTCCCCCCAGTGCCCCTTTTTTAAGGTGATATTTCCCCCGATTTTATGCCCGCCTCCCAAAGACCCCCCCATGTGGGGCTTTTTTGGGGGGAAAAAAAATTCCATTAAATGCCTAAAAGTGAAATATGCCGCAAGATTTTGATCTGGAAATTTAAAGGGTCTTAAAAATGCCTTTAAGTTGAGAATTAGCACCAACAAAATTTTGCATTATCCGTAAAAATTTTGGAACATTTTCCTCGCCTAGACATGAATTTTTGGGGGCCGCAATTATTGAAATCCAAAGTCAAACGGAAAAAATTTTTAGGTGGATGGAAGAGTCACAAAGAAAAACCAAACATAAATTTTATTCAGAACCCCTTTCTTTTTTTGAAGTTACAAAAAAAGGCCCTCCCAAATCAAGTCCAGTTTTTACGGAATGGAGGGGCCTTTTTACTTTTTTCATATGGAAGATTCCCCAAATTATTTAGAAGAGGGAAAATTTGGTTTTCACTTTTAAACACACCACACAAGTATGAACCGTTTTTCCCAGCTACGTTTCTACCTCCCAAAAAACCCAAAATTCAATTTATTTCTTTCAGCAGTCCTTGTGGACCAACGAGAAATAATTTATGTGAAGTTATGAAAATATTTTACCAATTTAGAATTTTTGGGGCCCGTATAGCTGGATGCTTTTGGCTGTAGGGTATGGAAGCTTTTCCAGCCTTCCACCCAACCTTAGGACCCCCCTTATCATCCTGGGAAAATGTTCAAATATTTAAGAACCGACAGGTTACTTAAGTTAATGCCACCCGGTCCCGTTTAATAAGCCAGGTTTCTGCATCATTTACCCCACTCATTGGGGTTAAAAAGGGCCCCTTTTTTTTACCTTGGGTCTGCAATTGTTAATAAACTTTTAAATATTTAAAAAACAATATGATTTTTTTTAAAAAATTATTAGAAAGGTCCATAAGATGGTTGAAAAATTCTTGGGAAATCAGCAAGGGGAAATCTCCAGAGTTCCCCTCAGACACCCCTTATTCGGGAGTCAAAGTCATTTTCTGGGTTGGGTTTCCCCAATGACAGGGGGTTTAATAAGCACTCTTTTGGGAAAAAGCTCAGGGCCCCTGCCAAAATAGAGAGTCGTCGCGAAGCTCCCCAGGGAAATAGGGCTTTTTAGATAGCACATCCGCAGGGTTCTGGTTAGCAAAATTTATTCCACTGGTCACGGAATTCCCAGTTGATGAATCTTAAGACACCGATTAGCCACGAACGTCTTCAACCCTTCTTTTATTCCCCCATGTATCCATGAAATCACTTTGCCCAATCCGACCAAAAAAGCACACACCTGTAATCTGAAACTTCAACCCCCTTCAACCCTTTTTCTTAAATTTAGCGGCACAAAAAGCCCCACACAGTTTGTCTTGGGAAAGGAAAACTGCTTCAGAGGCGACACTCGGCTTTTTTCTCGTTTCGAGACACACTTTTAACCTTTCCCAAAGGGGAGATATAGAGATAAATGGATGAACCATACGCCTTTTTTCCGGGGTGCGTCCAAATGCATGTTCCCCCAAGCTCTCCGCTCTGTGAATCACAAAACCGTCAATAGAGATTTTTTCACGGTTTCCCCAAAAAAAGTTTAAACGACGCCACCCCCCTTTTTTCTTAAAAAAAAGTTTATCACTCCATCCCAATTCCAAACCACAACCCTTTTCATAAATATCTTTGCCCAAGTTATAATTTGGGCCCGGGGGAAAAAACCCAAAGGGTCAAAGATTCTGCAATAGTAGACAAAACCATTCCGGGAAAAAAGTTGGGGCCCCGCCGTTTTTATTCTAAAAAGGAAAAAAGTCTAACTTTTGGGTTCCAAATTTATTCCTAGCGTTTTTTCTCATCAGGGCCAAAAAACATACTCCTGTAGATTTGAAGTTATCTCGGGGAAAATTTCCCCACCACTTAAGATGCATCCCTGCGGTCTTGAACATTTTATTAATTGATGCTAAAAATTGATTACCTCTTCTATATTCTCGGGTCCCGAAAGTATATCATCCATGTAGCAGCCACCCAGCACCACAGGAGCTGCCAAAAAGGGAAAAATTTTTAGCTTCCCTCCACCCAACCGTTTTAAAAATTCCCGTGGCCAGATAAGGTGCGCTAACTGTGCCGTAGGTTACTGTAGTTAACTCTCGTTTTTTGGTTTTTCCTATGCCCTTCTTCCAAAGAATTCTTTTTTCAAAAAAAGTTTGCTCTGGGTGTATGCTTATCATGCGAAACATTTTCTTATATCCGTAGTAAAGGCATACTTGTGCTTTGGGGAAAAAACCATAATGGAAAAGAGGTCTTTTTGGACCAGTCCGCCATTAAATTGAAATTAATTTAGAGATTTCCCCCTGTTGAAGGATTTTTATGCATTAAAAAGTTCTCAGTTTACGGGGGACTTTTTGGGGCGATAAACATCATGGTGTGGCATGTAAAATGCAAAACCCCGACCCACCCGCATTGACCCCCCCTGTGGCCCAAACTCCTATTCATGTAAAAAAAATTTTTATACAGGGACAAATATTCTTTTTTCTTTTACTTAGTCGTTTCCCCCAAAAAAGTTTAATCTCTGAATCACAGTTTGTTTGGATTCACCAAGACATGAAGGGTCTTCTTTTTAAAGGCATCGCCACCGTATATCTTCCCGGTCAAAATTTCTGAATGAGTGTTTTTAAAATGGTCTTTACAAATATCTAACCCCACTGGTTTTTAAAAATCTATTTCTACGCTTTCGATTTCCCAAAACTTTTAATTGAAAGCTCTAGATTATCCCCCAGCCTGAATAAACCCACAATGTTCTTTTTCCCCTTCGCGTCTGGGAAATAGACCCGGGAAAAGACAAATCCGAAAACAAAATGTTTTGAAAAAAAACATTTTTAACCCTCCATCTTGAACCGTCCGGGTAACATTAATTCCGGAATACTTTGCATCCAAAGCATCTGCACGCGCCCCTGGGAAAATTGAAATTTTTGTCAGCTTTAACAGAGGTGGGAAACTAGGGGGCGCCAGAAAGTTTTTTGGGGGGCTAAATTTTTAAAAAGCATTATGCTTTTTCATGCTGCATACTATACAGTGTACATATAAAGAGTGAAACGCCGTCACTTAATGTTTGATCACAATTTCCTGCTGTTCGCTCTTTCTTTGACCGTAATGCGTAATAAATGTAAAGTGTGAAGACGCAAGTTTTTCACTCCGGTAGATGACGCCCTGTTCGCGGTAATTCGCCAGTTTTATACTGAAAAGCGCCTATTTGTGTCCGACGTATTGATGTTATACGTATTGTGTCGAACGGTGCGCACTGAGCATGCGCACCGTACGAGATGGAGTGGTAATCAAGGGCTGTGGGAGTCATCTTGTAGACATGCGTACCAAGCCAAAGCCGACCAAAAATTATCGCTGAATGTTTTACTGCGCATTTCCATGTAAAGTTGTAGCATGTAACAGTTGGCCTGCAATTGTTTTAGTTTCTCCTCGAGTTTTATCATGTGACGTTGTGTAATTATAATTTTTATGTTTTATCGGGATTTGCTGCTCTTTGTTATCAGGTATGTGCTATCATTAGAGAAAGACCTCTGTTAATTTTATTGAATTTCTCGAAAAAATGATAAACTTTTTTTATTATTTGTTTTAGTTAAAAAAATTTAACCCCTATATTCATAATGGATAAATAGGCAATACGTACACCAGGTACATCTTAAGCTAACAAACGAACAAATACTGATGAGGAGTTTCAAAATTCTGAACTAAATGCCCCATCTAAAAATTAAGAAAATACAATGAGGAATTTATTAAGTATGGTTTTACATTTTGTGTTGTTGATGATGAAGAACGCCCGATATGTGCCATTTGCAACGAAAAATTAGCAAATGACGGCATGAAACCAGCTAAATTAAAAAGGCATCTGAAAACTAAGCATACAGAACTTCAAAATAAACAATTGAAAATTCAAAGTGCAAATCTAAAGAAATTTACAACAATACCTCAGAAAGCATTACGAGCTTCTTTAGAAGTTTCTTATCTAATAGAAACAATACCATTATCAAGAGATACCGTGTCTCGGCGGATTTCCGAAATGTCACGAAATATCGAGTCAAAAGTCATAAAACGCATACAAAATTCATCTGTATTTGCTTTACAACTGGACGAGACTACTGATATAACCAAAATGTCCCAACTAATTAGTTACGTTAGATTTATTTTTAATGAAGATATAACAGAAACGTTTTTATGTTGCAAAAGTTTGGAAGGAAAAACAATTGGAGAAAAAATATTCTAAGTAATAAATGAATATTTTGAAGCAAAGTGTCCCTTGCCCGGGCATACTTTGTTGCGATTTGTACTGATGGTGCTGCAGCATTAACAGGTTCGAACAAAGGGCTCAGAGGCTTAATCCAGAAAGTGGCGCCTCATATGGTATTTAATCATTGTATGATTCATCGGCAAGCTCTTGTTGCAAAAGATATGGATGAAGAGTTGCACAACATATCACAAGACGCTGTTAGTTCGATTAACTACATTAAATGCAACAGTCTTAACAGCCGACTCTTTTCAATACTTTGCAATGAAATGGGCTCAACGTATGAGAGATTACTGTTACACACCGAAGTTAGATGGCTCACGTGGGAAAATACTACGACGGATATTTGATTTGAGAAATGAAGTGTACATGTTTTTTAGCGAAAAGAAACATAGATTGGCAAGTTATTATATCAATAAAGTTTGGCTAGGAAAGCTGAGCTATTTAGTTGATATTTTCGAAAAACTTAACGATTTAAATTTGAGCTTGCAGGGTGAGAATTCAACTATCATAACTTCAGCCAGTAAAATTCAAGCTTTTAAAAATAAGTTTAGTCTCTGGCAAACTGAACTGAATAAAAACAACACCGACATGTTCCCTTGCTTTAACGATTTTATCAAGGAAAATAATATAGATATATTTACATTTAAAAACATTATTTCCAATCACATTGAAAAGTTAAAAGAAAGTTTTTCGAGGAAATTTGAGGATTTTCCTGAAAACGATCTTGGTTGGATTCGTGATCCATTTTCCTACTACATATGCAGTTCAACTCTTCAAATTAGTGAGAAAGAGCAATTGATAGATTTGATTAGTGATTATACTCTTCGAAATCAATTTAGGACTCAGCCTTGCCAAAAATTTTGGCTATCCATGGAAAAGCAATATCCCGTTCTATGCAACAATGCCATCAGATTACTAGTACAATTTGCATCAACGTATTTATGTGAAACCAGATTTAGCAAACTAGTTTCAATAAAAACTAAATACCGCTCTCGTTTGAACCCTGAAGATGATATGCGAATTGCAATTAGCAACATACATCCGGGTATCGTGCATTCAGAGATAATCGAAACTTGCAGCTTTTGTACATCTCGACTAAAGGCAATTTACTGATTTTTGCGTTCCATACCTAAAAAATATTTTCTTTAAATTATAAATAATATTAATATGTGTGTCAGAAATGATTATTTTTTTATTCGATAAAACGAAAGAAATGCGCCTATTTACATCGTATTTGTGAATATTTATCTCAAGGGGTCGCCAAAAGTTTTCTCTCTACAAAAGGGGTCGCAGTCGAAAAAAGTTTGTGCACCACTGAGCTTTAAGATTGGGAATATTCAGATTAAAATCGATTTTCGTTGTTGGAACAAGATCTTCCGTTCTTGTTGGTACCTTAAAAAGAATACAATAACTTCCTTTTTGTGCCAATAGATACTGAAGCGCGCAGGAGTCAATCCGGAATTACTGATTTGCTTGGTCAGAAGCCAAACGACCAGTTTTGTATTTATTCAATCAATTAAATCACATAAGCTTCACCTAGTTTAAAAGTTCGAGGTACTCCCGCTGTTTAGAATTGCTTTGACTGGGGAATAAACCATTTTCACACTTTATATAACAAATTGCTGAGCTTAGCGAAACCTTACATTTTTCTGTTTTATACTCGTTTTGGGGTTAGTAAGTTATGAGTTTTCTACTCCCAAACAAGACTGGCGCTGATGTGTTTAGAGGGTTTCCAAGGTGGAATTTTAGCACTTCCTGGTTTTGCGCTCGCTCTGTTTTAATGAATCGTTTTTATGCCTCTTTTGACAATCCAGAACGACAAATCTCGATTTAGTCTTTCGCTCTATGAAGTATTTAGAAAGGCAATTAAAGCAAAGGTTGTTAGTTTTAACCCAATCAGATCATTCTCCTTGGCTAGCGGGAAGTTTGATACACTTCCCCACTTATATAATGGATGCGATTCAGCGCAGCCGGCTTACATTTAGAATCTTTGGCCTCGCTCGAAAATACCCATGACGCGTTTTCTGGATTATTTCTAGTATTGGGACATTCGGCAAGATTTTAGCTCTTTCCTCGATGTTATATACAAGTCTATTTCTTTGGCGAAACCAGGTGGGGCGAGCAATCCATTTTCCTGCTCAGAGCAGGA
This sequence comes from Trichonephila inaurata madagascariensis, assembly GCA_019973955.1. Taxonomy (NCBI): domain Eukaryota; kingdom Metazoa; phylum Arthropoda; class Arachnida; order Araneae; family Nephilidae; genus Trichonephila; species Trichonephila inaurata. The sequence goes on from BMAV01025395.1 coordinate 72,748, forward strand.
AATGTGTGACATACTTCTTTTCCCGGCAGGCTGAAAATTTTGTCGGACACAAGATCGTTTAAAATTGTCGGTAAAATCAGGAGACAACTTCCTTAATTTTTAAGTAATACTGCCAATTTTGTAATTAGGCAGGAGTATATTGAATATATATGTTTCATTCGGATGACGCGTAGCTTTTAAATTGTTCAAGGGGTGATTTGCACTTGGCTCGTATTCTCTTGAGAATAATTTGATTTTACTTAGTTTTTTTCATTGTTAAGCTCGTCATCTTTAACATATGTTAACACATTTGAAGCTTTTCTCCCAACAAATTTAATAAAATCTCCGACTTAAATTTCTCGGGCACATTTTTGATACAAAGGCTCTTTCACAACGAAGCTGAAAAGAATGTGGGTCTATTAGGCACCTTCTGATAAGGATGCGAACACTTTCACCAACGCATCCAGCGAGTTACAAAGTATACTTCATTTCTGGTATGGGAATTAACTCCTACATGTAAACGTGCAAGCTCAAGCTCCTTTTCTCGTAACCTATTTTCCGCTTCTTTTTTACGGTCTTCCTCTGCTCTCTTACGGTCCTCGATCGTATATTGAATTAATTCCTTAACAAATTCAACGTTCTCCTTAAAATATTTATTTTCATTATAATAATTTCAGTTAACTCAACAATAGTTACTTTTTCAGCAACAGTCTCACCAAGTTCAAGAGCTACGATCCGAGAATCTTACTTACGGCAGTTCTTAAACATTTTTCTAAAATTAATTTAGTCCTCAATTTATAACAATAAAAACACATAAAAGAGACCACTACTCACGTCATCTTGAATAGCTCACTTCTCCGGCTCAGCTGAACCGACCAAATGTTGGGGAATGGTCCCTATGTGTTTTTGCTCTCAGGAAACCAGACGAGGATGTTGACAAAACACCTTTTATTTTCTCTCTCAGTTGTGCTCGGGGCGTATGTCGGAACACTTGCGATGGGCACCGTAATTCCACGCTCTCGCTCGTCTGATCTCTCCCACACACACTCTGAAAACTCTAATTCTCGTTTCGCTTAATACACTTAATCACCGCCGGGCGGCGCCCACTGCGCATGCTCGAACAATGCCAACGTAGCTACTGAAGTGAAACTGAATCGCTTAAAAGATTCAATCAAAGGAATTTTAACTTGGAAATTTAATCATACGGCAGAAAACTGCCATTTAAAACCCAGGTGTCTTAAGTGCGGTGAATCCCACCAAACTCGCGAATGTGCAATGCAACTTGTTGAACAAATGTATTGCATAAACTGTAAGGTTGTTGGACACATGGCAAACTATGCCAAATTCCCGCTTTAACCTAAGCCCAAAAAAGGATCTACTAATAACAACTACACTAACGTAATCAATAGTATTGTTAGACCTAATGTTTCTTATGCAAATGCAACAAAAAATCAAAACGCTACAAATTCTAACTCCAAAAATATCCAACAAATGGCAACACGAAGTAGTGGGATTTCTGCCGTTGCCTCGCAAACTCAGGCCAAAAATTCAACAGTCATTCCCCTCAAAATAATGTAAATGTAAGCAATAACAAAATCCTAGTACTAATCTCATAGCAATCACTTACAAGGAATTATTAGTGCATTGACGGCACTATAACTGTGCAAATTAACAATATGAACTTTAATCAAATCCCCCTCAAGGAAAATCAATCAAAAATAAACAAACTAGAAAACGCGAGTTATACGCCTTAGTAGAGGCTATTATGGATAATGATTATGAATAGTCGATTAATGGTTGACCTGAGTTTATGTTCCAGGAACGCAAACGGCATTTTAAATAAAATTTATGAATTTAAATTATTTGTAGAGAAGTACAGTCCCGATGTAATTCTAATTCAGGAAACACATCTGAGGCCTAAACACAACATAAACGTTAATAACTACAAATGCCACAGAAATGATCGTATCACAGAAGGACAGGCTTACGGCGGCACTTTAATCCTCATTAAAAAATATATACCTCACTTTCATACTTCTACGCCCCAGCTTCATCATGTTGAAGCAACTCTGGTCACGCTCAGCCTACTCCTAATCTGAACCCAATTACAATAACTTCTATTTACATTCCTCCCCTGCTCTGATAACTATCTCTCTTTTACTTTTAGATCTCCAAACTATCCTTCAGGTCAACAGTCATTGTGTGATTTTGGCGGTGCAACATACACACAATACGATGGAATGCTCCCACAACTCGGCCAGAGTAACTCAGCTAAAAGGACTTCGCTACAGTATATTGGATCCTAGAAATCATTTATCGATACCTACAATTTTACGGTATAACTCATAAAATACTTTAGATATTGCATTAACTGGAAATTTTTCCCATTCACGATTGCATCCCCTAGCTGAGGTTATCCTCGATCCATAACCCTGTTCTTTTTAAATTTTTCTTTCAAATATCCCAATTCATCAAAGAAAATCCTATAGCAGTTACCACCTGTTGGCTTTCTTTTATGCAGCACCTTAATAATAATATTCATCTTGAAAATTATACAAATATTATATTAATATTAATAATATAATTAATTTTCTGAAGCCGTATGCTCCGCCCATTCTACATCCTCACTACCAATCAGAAACATTCGACACGCATACACCCCAAGTCATATCAGAGATCTGATTTCTCGAAAAAATCGCTCAAGAAAACTTTTTCAAACCACACTTAATGCAATTCACAAAACAGAAACAAACAGACTACAAGCACAAATTAAGCGAGAACTCAAAAAACATTCACAAGACACGTGGAAAAGTAAACTTGAAGCTCTCAACACACCTGGGATAATAGCCTTTTGGAACATGAATAAAAATTTTTAAAGAAACGCACAGATATTCCTGCTCTAATACTTAGCTTCTGGCGTCGCTATAACCGACAACCAGAAAGCACAAACCTCATAACTAACACTCTTAAAGACAAAATTTCACAGAAAACGACAGACCAAGAGCGCAGCACTTCAATTGACTCTGACGTCACTAATGCCCTGGAAAACTTTTCTCCCTTTTCCCCTCCACTCCCTATCCTTCTGAATCAGATGAAATTTCCAGTACATAGAGAAGTAGCTAAAATCAAGTCCCCAGGAATAGACAATATCACAAATTAAATGATCAAAAAGAAATTTCACCACTAAAACAATTATTATTCTTACCTATTATCTTATCAATAAAATTTCTCTTCCTTAGGCACTTTCTAACAACTGGAAAACTGCCATTATTTTCCCATTAAAAGCCCGGTAAAACATTCCCCTCAAAGTTATAGGCCAATTTCTTTACTCCCCAGCCCTAGGTGGGAAGTGCAAACATATCATTCTCACACAATAGAATTAATTCGTATATTTATGATACTAACATAGTGTAGCAAACCAATATGGATTCACTAAACTCTCTACTTGTCATCCCCTCCTCAGACACGGGAAAAAATTACCGCTGGATTTCAGAGACGCATATTCACTGGAACTGTCTTTCTTGATATCCAGAAGGCTTTTGACCGGGTCTGGGTAGGTGGTCTCATTTATAAGTAATTAATTATAACTTTCCTCCTTCATTGAATTCATACTCAATAAATTCTTACCTTGTAAACAGGTATTATCAGATCCAGAGTCAACCGGCACACTCTCTGACACACACAACATATATGTGGCTGCCCACGAGGATCCCTCCTTGGTCCAATTTTATTTAATCTATACATAAACGACATGCCCACACATCCACAAACAATGATAAACCTCTATGCTGACGACACATGTATAACGGCCTGTTACAAAAATCACAACACAATCACACTCGCTCTAAATAAACACCTTTCTCTCCTGGAAAATTTCTTTAATACATGGAAGATAAAAATCAATGTCGAAAAACGGTTGCTGTGCTTTTTACCAGAAGAAAGCCTTGCACACCTCCCACGCTATACTCCACACCACTACACTGGTCTCAGAGTACAAAATACTTAGGTATCGTTTTAGATAAAGCACTCACTTGGAAACACCACATCCTACATGAAAGGAATAAACCCTGGATCGCGCTTAGATTAATTTTACCCACTAATTAACGGAATTTGGATATGAGAGACTCTCAACAAAAGGTACTTCTACACGCTGTTTTGGTCCCATTTTAGTTATGCTTTGTGTGTGGGTTAGCAGCAAATATAATATTAAAATTCTTGAAGTCCCGCAAAATTCACTTTTTGAAATATAACTAGAGCTGGTAGATACACCAGAAACTCCTACATCTATAAAGCCCTTGATATTAAACCTTTAAAAACTTTATTCAAACCTTGCAAAAATTTTAATAATCTCCCAATACCAAAATCTAAATTTAAATAGACATTCAAAATTACCACTTAAATGATAAATTAAGAGACCCAGGAGAATACTCCTGATTCTTATAATCCCCTTAATAGTATTGTTCGCAATCACCGGTATTAAAATGCAAACTATTCATTCTAAATTTTTACTCCATATTTTTTCTAATTTTTGTAATTTTGATTTTAAAAATTTTCTTATGCTGCACCCACCAGACAAGCAATCTCTTATTTCACTCCCCAACTTCAGGGCACCCATTGAGAGAGTTTTCTCACTTATTGCTATCAACAATAACAGTTTTTAAACCCCTACAGCTCCCAGGACTCGTCAATTTCCCCTTTTCCCACCAAATCAGAAGACTACAAATTCCCCGACGTGCGTCATTCCGTCTGCAATACTCTACCAAACCAGTGAACTTTGTTTTTCCCACTTCAGCGCCAAAATATTATCAGATAGGATGGAGGATCTTGTAGATCCATATCCCTGTGACGTGAAGAAACGGGGAACATTTTACTTGGTTAGAACCTTATCGGGGAAGAAGTCAAGGATATAGTGTCAATGAAAATCGAAGAAAACTCCAAAAAATTGAGCAATACAGATTAATCTAGGATAAAAGCTGAGGATTATTGTGAAAGAGAAATCCTCCTTTGGGAAATCATTCATCTGGACATTGAAGATATAATAATCCGGCGTATAAGCACTTTAAACAAAAATGAGAGTTACGGTGCGCTTATACGCCGGGGTATAAAAATGAGAGCTTAAAAAAAAAACAAAAAATAATAGAAAAATTAACTCTAATCATCGAAACACGTTTATTTAAAAGAAATAGCATACCTTTAGTTAAAAAGTTGCACAAGAAATAACTATTTTTTCTGTAGCTTGAAATAATACTTAAAAAATTTTTTCCAAAACATACCCGTATTGGTACGTAAATTTTAAGTTTTTCGTAAAAGGGTCTTATGGCGAATATACCTAAAAAAATTAAAAAAAATTTTAGGTTGAAAAATATAGGTCGGGTTTTATGCCGGATTTTACGGTAAGTCAACGGATCGAGACAACCGAGGTAGGTCTCAAACTTTTAATGTATTCTTTTAAAAATACTGAAAATGTAAATATATTAATTTACATGACAATGATAAGCATAGTATCCGCTTACCTCAAATTTCATTGCCAGAATTTTCTGGTGTAATAGCAGAACTTTCTGATTTCAAAAATCAATTTATTAATATAAGTAATAATGAGCAATTGAATGATTCGCAAAAACTATATTATCTTCGAGCATCTATAAATGGTGAAGCAAAGCTCTTGGAGTCGCCCAGCGATAGTTTCGATTCCCTCTTTAAAGCATTAGAAGATCGTTACGGAAACAAACGGCAGTTGATAGATTCACATGTTCTTGAGGGTAATTAATTTGAAAAATTTTAGCGAATCGTTTCAAAGAACTGCGCGCTTTAATGGATTGTATAATAAAAATTGGGGACTTTTCAGTTTTGAAATATAAGCAGAATAATCTATCATATAATTTTAATAAATATAATTCTTCAAAAAATTGACAAAGAATCTAGAAAACATTTCGAACTTTCGTTGAAAACAGAAGTTCCAACATTTGATTTTATTATGAAATTTTTAGAAAAGTGCCGTGTTAGAAAACATTGCTCTATAATTCCTAGTGCTAAAATGATCCATAAAAATTCTGCAATGTCAACTAAAGCCAAATCTCTGGTAGTTAATAGTAAAAAAATTACTGTTAAACCTTGTATTCTATGTCGAAATTCTCATTCTCTTCATAAATGTATTGTATTTCAAAATATGACTGTGTGGAGTGCAGAAAGAAATTTGTTAGCAATAACAAACTTTGTATAAATTGCCTCACACAGACTTCATTCTGGTGCCTGCATGTCTAAATACAAATGTACAGTTAGTGGTTATAAGGGATTACATAATTCGTTGCTTCACGATTCTAATGACCTTATCTTACAGGAAAAAATCGTATTGTAGGGGAAAGGGGAATAGAGACCAATTCGAATACTACTCGGTTTGAAGGTCAGCCACAAGTTTCTGTTTTGACTTTTGGAAATAAATATGTTTTATTAAATACATTCATGATTTTCGTTAAAACTGCTGATGGATATAGAATTAGGTTGAGAGGATTATACTAGATAATGCGTCTACGATATGCGTTATGAGAGAAGGCATCGCAAGAAAGCTAGGATTTAAATTTAGGTCTGCAAATCAATCAATAACAGGCATTAACGGAATTGCGCAATCCGTGAAGTATTCGGCTAATATTGAAGTTTCAAATCGGGATTATACTTTTGCACGCAATGTAGTTTTCACTTTTACCTAAAATTAACCCGCGGTCACTCGCGCCTGTTTTTGCTACCGTCGTTACTCGCGGGGTGTAGAGAACACCCCTAACTTTTAACACGTGTATTTAATTATGAAAATAAAATTAAGTCATTATGATACATATTTATAAAGTACAAGATGTTTTTTGTGTTATACAAATAAAATTATTAAATTTATTGCATACAAATGAGACTAACATTAATTTAAACTAAACATACAAAATTTTCATTTTAAAACGCATAATTTTATATTTTTTCATAATCCAGTAAAACGTATATATCAGTAATAAATATACTTTATAATTAATGAGATAATGATAATAGAAAGTAGAAAAATAATATTTTAATCATTTTCCAAACATTCATAGCAGACTGTATACAAATGTTCAACTTCTCGCGGGAGTTCTCAGCCCCAGATAAACCCCTTTTGAAGGCATTCATTTCAATCTTGAGAAAAAGGATTGATCAGCCTCAAGGTTAAAGCCCAAAATGTGCAGCTACAGAAAATGGGGGTTCGCTCTTTAAAAATCCGGGGAGGATTTTATTGTTGGGGTGTAAGAAACCCCGCGGGGGACGCGGGTTAAGGATGCGATTCCTGTACGAAATTAAATCCCTCTAGAAAGTCTGTGTAACCATAACAACCTATAGAGGGTAAAATTTAATAGAAATAAAATTTTTTTTCTCAAAAATGAATTTGTTTACTATTTTTTAAATGTTGAGCATGCAAAATTAATTAGTTTTGAATTAAAATCTAAGATGGGGTTTTTGTAGAAATCACGAAAAGAGTGGGAAAAGTCCCCCACCATTTGAATTTTCATGACCGGGGAATTTTTTACAACAGGCGTTATAGTTCAGAGTTTTTGCTTTCGTTATCAAGTAAGATAGTTAAAAAATTTTTTAAGCAAAAAATTTTAAATATTTTTTAGGGTACGGAAAATTCAATGAAAGGGGAAAAAAAAGAAGGAAATTAGATCAGTGAGCTTAAAATCATTATGAAAATATGGGAAAAATAAAAACTGGGGTATAAATATCCCTTGGGTGGATATTCACTCAAGTTTTTAATAACTTAAAAATGCAGGAATTTCATAAAAACCCCCGCCGTCCATCTAAACTCAAATCAGAGAAAACGAAGATGCTATGCGGGGGAAAAAAAAAGCGTTTGACTGAGTTCAAATAGCAAAAGACATACATTCATGAGAAGTTTAACAAAAAAAATTTGTCGGCAAGAAAAATCTTTAAAAAGGCCGGGAAAGTAGCGAGGGGTCAGAAAATTTTTATTTTCCAAAATCAACGAATAACTTTTTCAAAAAGAGCATATATATATTTTTCGGAGTTCTGGGAGTAATATTCTCCAATGAAGCTTTTACATCTTTGGCATGAAAGATCGTAAATTTATGGAGAAAACCTTGTACAGCTCTTGAAAAAGAGATTAGTATTAAGGTAAGTACGGCAGGGTGGAGTTATGGTGGGGGTAGGGGAAAAAATTGGGGGGTTGGGGTATATCAAATAATTTGATCAAATATGAACCTTTTATTAAAAAAAATTTTTAAAGGAAAGTGCCACCAAACCCCCGGCCTTGGATCGTAAATTTCGTTTCCCAACCCGACACGATCCAAAGCATACTGCTGGAGATTGTAAGGTTTTTGGCTTTGTATAATGCCCCAAATCCTCCCCGGTCGCCTGATCTGAATCCTGTAGAACACCTAGGGGATTTGTTGGGCTAAGATTCGTCAACACAATAAAATCTAGCAAGGATATGCTGAAAAAGGTTGTTCTTGGGACGTGGAAGGAAAGCCCCGAAGAAACAACTAAACTTGTTAACAATGCCGAAACGACTTCAGGGGTTCCCCCGGGCGGGTTAACCAGCTATTAAATAGGTTTTTTCCTTTTTTAAAAATTTTTTAAAAAAACTTCTAATAAAAACGGTGGGGCCAAAACTCTTGATTTTTGTAGGTATCTCTACAAATCTGTCTTTTTTTAAAATCTTTTGGGAAAGGGAAAACCCAAATTTGCTTTTTTATTCTGAATACAAAATAAAATCTAATTAAAAATTTTTTTTTTTAAATTTAAATTTTTTTTATTGTTCATGTAAACAATAGTACGTGAAACCCGACTTTTTTTAGCTTAGGTTATCGGAAAAATATTAAAGGGAAGTAAATTTTTTAAATTTTTTAAACCCAGAACAACGTTATTTTTAGGACGGAAAGGAAATTTCAAAAAAATTTTATTTAGTCACACACAGTTACCCCTTCCCCAATCGAAAACCCAAACCAATTTTTTGTTTTAAAAGTGTGTGGGCCAAGCAGATCAAGGGAAAAAAATTTTTTTGAACTGGAATCCCTCAGATGATTCCAAAAGGGGGTTACTAAAAAAAATGAAGAGGAATTTATTGTGAGGAACATTTTGTTAGAACCTAAAAAGAGATAAAACTGGAAGATTTATAGTTCAGTTAATCATGAAGGAAAATGCAGAAACATTATTAGGATATTCCTAAGAGAATGCGGTCAAGCGACTAAATGGTAATTGGGAAAAATTAAACAAAAACAATACAATGGGAACTCTGTGTAAAGAATTTATGAGTGAATATGAAATTTTAGGCCAAATGGGGGAGGAGATTAAAATTAAAGCAATATAGATAAGATTAATTATTACATTCCTCATCATTCCGTATACAAACCACAGAAGGTATCCATTCCATTGAGAGTTGTCTTCGATGCAAGTGCAAAAACAACAAGCGGTTTTTCTCTAAACTCCATCTTACTAAATGGAGAAATTATTCAACACGATCTCTTTTCCATAGTCGGTAGATTTAGAAAACACGAATACGCGTTTAGTGCAGATATTGAAAAAATGTACAGGCAGATACTTGTTGATCTTAATCAAAGGAAATTGCGAGTTGTTTGGAAGACTAGTGCATATGCTCCAGTCAAGACTTATAAACTAGCTACCGTAACCTATGGGACAGTTTCTGCTCCATTCTTGGCTACCAGGACCTTAAAGTCCTTAGCAGATGAAGAAAAGCGGAATTACCTGACGCAGCAGATGTGATTTATAATGATAGTTACATGGATGATGCTCTGTCTGGGGAGTCTACATTAGAGGGTACTAAAAAACTCCAAACCAAATTATCTCAACTATTACTAAGAGGTGGTTTTGAGCTGCACAAATGGTTGTCAAATAGCCCAGAACTGTTGAAAGATTTATCTGCATCTTCCAATGTGTTTGATAAGGAATTTCAGGATGCTCCAGTGAAAACATTAGGTATGCTATGGGATCCAAAGGTGGATTGTCTCACATGCAAAATAAAGATTAGTGACAAAGTCAACTTCTCAAAAAGAGACGTGCTTTCAGAAACTGCAAGGCTCTATGACCCTTTGGGTCTGATTGGACCCATTGTTACGAAGGCTAAGATATTCATTCAAAGACTTTGGAACATAAAATTAGATTGGAGTGAACAGCTACCAACAGATGCAATTCAAGAATGGAAGAACTACCAAAAATTATCGAAAGTAAGTAACTTCAAAATCCCAAGGTGCATTCTACTTTGCGACATGGTCGATCTTCGTTGACCATGTCGTGGGGTTTCAGCGTAAGTTAGAGGTGTGGGATTCTCGAAATGATGAGACATTTTAGTTCTTAATATGACTTTTATTAAAATTTAACTTAAAATTTTTATATATCGAACAAACTTATATTAAATGAGAAAAACCAAAACATGTAGCCTTAATTTAACACAGATCGCGCAATTGTCCTTATCAATATAATTATACTTTTAAACCCCCTATCCAATCGAAAAAATATTTGCGTTCAGAATAAAATTTCTTCCCATTACACGCAACGTCCAATCCACTTCAGATATTTTCTGTTGGCTTGGTATGTACCTTTTGGGTGAATGGCTAGATTTTTTGTGATTCTTTGGTAAGCCGTCTGTTTACACTTCTATCGCTTCTCCTGAACTGAACTTTCTCGTGCCATCCTCACTTTCAAACTTCTGTCCTTTTAAAGTTTATGTATTTTACTCTATCTACCTTCGTTTCACTTCTTGGATTTGGGGTTGGAAAGATTTTACTTGCCAAGTGTGGCCGTCAGAACGCTAGAGGTTATGTTAGAAAGGGACGTGAGATTATTGCAACCCCCTCAAGAAACGTGATTTAAAATTCAAAGTTACGGTATAAGAAATTAAATTTTTATTCTGGTCTCCTCTTTCGAAGTTTTATTTAAGTTTTGGCGGTATAGTTTTTGCTCTTGGGTACAATATTTAACTTATAACTTTAATTTTTCATTATTATTCAATGTAAAATTAAATTTATTATTCACCAGGGTTGAACTCGTGTGACAGACACACGATAATTTTTGCTCCATTGTGGGCCCAACGACAAGTTTTGATATTGTTTTCATTCTTTGCGTAGTAGCAATATATATTTAACGTTACTTAAATATCACCTTGAGTCACTATACATTTTATATGCTTCGTTTTATTCCTTTGGGGTCCATACACCCAAAACTCTGCACCAGAGCAAGTATCTATGAGCTTGTAGACTGGGTTTACTAAATAAAAAATTACTAAAAAATTACTGGGTTTACTAAATATACTAATAAACTGGGTTTTATAAATAATTTGCAGTGCGGCAACCGCTGAGATCTGAAAAAATTTGTGTGCGTTTTAATTCTTAACACTCATGTCTGAATTATGATTGATTCTTCTGCTTTATTTTGTTGATAAGAAAGTGATTTTTACTTACTGTCAGTTGTGTACACAAGGGCGGGGTGTGTTTAGAGATACAAACACGTACCATAGAACCAACCAGATTTTTAATTTTTAGCGTAAAGTTACGCTTGGGTGCTCTTCTGGGTGATGGTGAAAATGACCATCAATCTCTTGGCACTTTTGGGCCCTGATAAGCAAGTTGCGCAAGGCAGATCGAAGCTGGACTACTGGAATTGCTGCAAACTAATCAGCTACAGTTTGGCGGGGTACTACTGGTAGCTGGCTGAGGCCTCGAGGTGATACACTGCAGATCAGGTGGCCACCACCGGGGCCCCAGCCTCGTCCGCATGATGTTCGGCCGCCGGTTTGTTGCGACGAAAGCATCAGCAGTGCCGATTTGAAACCATTTCGGGCCTTTGGGCTTTAGCTCCGTGGATAAACTGGCACTGGGCGTCGGGTTGATTGGTTGGGACTCAAACATTTTTTGGTTGGCTGCATTTAAATTTTCTGGTGTTCGGACACGTTTCAAAATTTCTTTTCCTTGTTTAAAACAGGTCCTGTTTAACGCCATTTTATGACTAATCGTTGCATGCCACTTTAACATCATCAAATTCATGAGCGAACAAACGAGCACACCTTTTTCCTACGAATTTGCTTGAACGTAAATTTCCTCACGAACTAGGGATAGCGATCTGAGATCGATTATTCAAAGAATCGATTTCTCGGACAAAAAAAATCGATTTTTTAAATCGATATGTAGCACTGAATCGATTCAGTGAATCGATATTTCATCCTAGAAAATCGACATTCGATTTTTTCTGTTTTGGTAAAAACCAGAAAATTATTTACAATTTGTTGAATGTACTATCTTTAAACACTATTTATCGCAGGCAGTTGTGCACCTGAAGTACTCGTATGATTCTTTACTTTACTGGCAAGAACCAAAAAACTCTATTTATCATCGCGTTCACTCAATAGCCATGATGTATATGAGTATCGTGGGATCATCTGTTCCTTGTGAGCATCTTTTTTTTTTATTGCCGGCAACATCGCAAGCGATGAGCCGAACCGCTTGGATCCCAGTAGAATTGACAGATTGTTGTTTTTAAAAAACTTAGATGTTAAGCATTGTGAACTGTGAAACAAATACATTTAGAAAAATAATGTCTTCTTGTATACCTAATACTTTGATATGGTAATGAAATATTTATAATTATCGAACCCTGAACTAAAAAAATTCCTTAATTTTACTGATAAGAGATCGTTTATTATGATACCTTTCCTGTTTTTTAAAAAAGGGATTTATCTTTACATAGTAAAAGCAGACTTGAAAAAAAAATCGATTTTTTAGAAATCGATCTTTTAGACCTCGATTGTTTTGTGAATCGATTCATCAGGTTACGATTCGAATCGATTAAAAATCGATCTTTTTCGGAAAGAATCGCCATCCCTATCACGAACACCCTCTACTGCACTGTTGACTATCACCTTCACCTGTGCACTGATACACATCCAATCGTATACGATCGTCCGGGGTACTTTTATTTGCCCTACCCCTGTATTATAGTTCTTATGTACAAACGATTGATACTACTTTCACAGTTTCTTAACATGGTGATTGGACCGATGACTAGGATTTATAAACTATAAACTGCTATAGCCGTTAAACACCCACTTTGCTGGCTAACACTATACAAAGTTTTCAAGTTATTGATATCTGAGTCCTATAGTATTAAGTTTTTGATTTTATTTAAGAACTTTCTTATAACTCCCGCTTCTTGGTTACAGAAAGGACAGGACTTGAATTTCTAAGACGGAAGAAAATAAGCTTTTGCCTCCGTAATCCCCCTACGTTGGAAGTCGATTTTCGCAAAACCCGTTCTTAACGTATCTCTACTCAATAAAACAAACATGCCTGCCAAATTTCTAGTCTTTGGGTCTAATAGCTCAAAAACGGAATTTTTGTCAATAACGCCACCGCAACCCCTTTGGGAGTTCGATTTGCGAAAAAAAACTCGATCTGATAATTTTAAAGTCTGTGAATTATATAGTTAAGTTCCATAGATCTCGTGATGAGAAGAAGCTTTTTCTTTTTCAATTCCAACAAAAAGCTCACTATCTCTATATTTATTTATTTATCTTCGTGGAATTTTCAATCGTTAATAAAATACATTTTAAAGCGCTGAATTGAGCTGAAATTTTATATACATGATTATTTTGGATGGCAATACAATAATTTAATTATAATTAATAAAAATAAATTGATTAAAAATAATTAGTAAAAGAATTACAAATACAGCCACTTTGGCATAATTTTTTGGCGACTTGTGTCAAAACTTGTTTTTTTTTCTCGCGTTTTAAAGCATACAGTTGAACTGAAATTTTATATACACGATTGTTTTGGATGACACAATACGATACTTTAATGATGATTAATAAACATTAATTACCACTTAATGTTGCGATTCTGTCATATGTATATACATATTTATATTAATTTTAACTATTTAATAAAAAGTAGCTAGAATAAAATTTTTCTTTGATCTAAGTAGGAATTGACTTAAAATTAAAAAATTTTTTATATTACTTGTTATGAGGTAGATTATACGGCCGGTCTCCGCGAATGCGATCGTAGTTTCAAAATTGAATAGTACCTGAACAATTGAAGGGAATTATATAATAAATTTTTGGATTTAAGGATTTTTATACGCGAAAAATCAAAAATGTGCAAAAATTTTAGCTTATGTTTCAAATAAAGTCGAACCTCTACATTGCGAATTTTTCTATATGCGAACTTTTTTCCTGGAACCTTGAACATTTCACGATTTTCTTGGTAAAATATCCTCTCTATAGCGAAGTGCACATTTTCTATATATAACGAACTTTTTCTTTTGTAATTAAATTTTTTTTCTCCCTATATTTAAAATATTTCTGAACATTTCAAGTTGTTCTCCCTTTAATACATTTTATGCTGGTCATAAATCTTGAGCTTATTTTATTAGATCCTAACCCGCCGAGAGCAACAGAGTTCTGAACGTTTCATCCAAGAAGTGCAGATTTTAATCTTCATTGTCCAGTTCACTAGAAACATCTTCAATATCTCCTTTCACCCCCAGTGGAGTTGTCCTGTGTTCTAGTTATGTGAAATAATGTATTTTTAATATTACTTGTATGTTTTAAATTAAAAAATGTCCTAAAAATTCGTTAATTTTAATATAGAAATATTTTCTTCATATTTAAAGTACTGTGTATTCTCCGACATTCTTTTTTCTTGCAGTTTTTCTTCCTTTTTTGATGGTAAGATATATAAAATGAACATATACTAATTTTAAAAAGGTGTGAATAATTGCTTTTTTTAATACACAGAGCTTATGAATTTAAAATTTGTTTTATGTGGTTTATGAAGTATATTAAAAGATGAACCTCTATATAACGAATTTTCCATATAACGAACTTTTTTCCGGGATTTAGCGACTTCGTTAAATGGAGGTCTGACTGTATTTATAATTTTTGTGACCTTATTTAATTAATTAGTATTTTCATTATATAATTTTTTTTTCAATGCGAAATTGTTGAGTAGAGATTTTTTAAATCTTCAAATGTGTGAAACCTTTATTTAACATCGAGGAATCGCTTTTTTAAATCTTTGTAATTCGAAATTACATGCAGAATTTTGCGACAGTTGAAATATAAGCGCCATTTTTAAGATACGGAATCCAATGCACGCGCGAATAAACTATATTTTATTTTTTTATATATTTTATTTTAATTTATATATATATTTATTAATTAACTATATTATTTAATGTATGTAATTATGTCACACGCGCACACACACACATTGAATCCACACAATGAATTATACAAATATATCGTTTTGTGTGTGTGTTTTAAACAGGAAACAAAATTCCACAACCTCACTAAAGAAAGAAAAAAATATTTTATGCACAAGAACAATATTTTAATACCAAGCTGATTGACTTGTGTTAGCTTCTGTAGCCCTCGTGGCCCAATGGATAAGGCATCGGTCTCCTAAACCGGGGATTGCGGGTTCGAGTCCCGCCGAGGGTATGGTTGTACTTTTTATATCTTCTAAAGAACAGAAACAAAATAAGAATTATGTTCCCAGTTTTGCTTAGAGACAACCGCAGAGACATACACGTGCTAAAAAACAATGTGGAAAACATTGAATACCTTTGTAAAATAAGAACTAAGAATTTAACTTGAGTATTATGGCCAAATATATATGATTACTAATTTGCAATAATTTAAGGCTGTCTTCGGTCGATGTTAAAAAATAGGACCCGAATTTGGAACATTTTTTCAGATATAAAAGAAATAAAAAATTAATATGATATTCTGGCTTCACTATCCTTTCGAGAGTAGCATTTTTTATCATACATCTCATTTTTAACCGAGTTGATCCATTTTTTCTGGTATGAAATGCGTTTCGCGGTTTTTTTTTTTACTATACCGTAATGTTAAATGAGCTATCCCTGCACGCATTCAGAAGAGAAATATAGTATTCATTGAATATTTTGAAATTTTTAAAAGCACTATATTGTTAACAGATGTATTAGCTATAATGTTCCAAATTTCCATGAAATTTGAGGTATTTTTCTGTCTGAAAACATGCTTTGCGTTTAGTTCATGCTCTCGTACTTTTGCCGAAAACAGCCTTAAAAGATGGAATAAAACAAGTAGGTTCTATTCAATCCCTTGTCAATCATTGGAATTCACTCACATATGAAAATCAAGTCTCTACCTAAACTCATTACCGTGACACACACTTTTATAAATAAATTTAATACCTTTTAAAAGGAAATATTATACACATAAATTGGAAACAATACCCTTTAATTTAAATATAAATCGATCAGTTAAAATATAGTTTAAGATATCTACACTAAAAAAGATAAAAATACAATCACTCAGAAATCTGCTTTACTCTCCTTACTCAATTCCTACTATTAGCTCACACTCTCTCTATATTTATTTATCTTGGTGGAATTTTCAATCGTTAATAAAATACATTTTAAAGCGCTCAATTGAGCTGAAATTTTATTTGCATGATTATTTTGGATGACAATACAATAATTTTATTATAATTAATAAAAATTAATTGATTAAAACTAATTATTTAAAGAATTACAAACACAACGCCACGTTGGCATCATTTTTGGTGACTTAGCGACCATTTTGGTGACTTATGTCAAAACTTGAAAAAGTTTTTTTTCTCACGTTTTAAGGCATTCAGTTGAACTGAAATTTTATATGCTCGATTGTTTGGGATGACAATACGATACTTTAATGATAATTAATAAAAATTAATTATCACTTAATGTTGTGATTCTGTCATATGTATATACATATTTATATTAATTGTAACTATTTAATAAAAAGTAGCTAAAATAAAATTTTCCTTTGTTGATCTAAGTAGGAATTGACTTAATTTTTTTTATAATACTTGTTCTTTCATATGCATACTTCGCGTAAAAGATTCAAATAAATATAATACTCCAGATTTTTTTAGATGGTTTTAATTGGAATACCTTTGCACAAAAAGATTATTTCTAAATTTATGAACACATCGAACTGGTGGGAGCCTTAGTGAAAGAGAGTTATATTAACGCCCGCACTATATATATATATAAAACAACATGAAGGCTATTGGCGACGGACCTCCGTCAAGAGAAGAGGACGACACCTGATAACATTCCACCCTCCAAACTATCACACCACGCCATCGGAAGGACCTTAAGCTCGCCACAATGAACGTGTATTAGTTCCTCTACAAGTTAAGTCTTGTGGCACAAGGATTGGAACTCGCGACATTCCGACTATGAGTTCGTGACCATAAGCACCAGACCAGAGATTCCCAAACTTTTTTCCTCATATACCCCTTGACAGGTTTTTCGGTTTGGGGTAGACCCCTATTTACCTAATATTAAAATTTTCAAATTCATCAACTTAAATGTGTTTTTGACAAACAGGTATAGAGCTACTTTCTTTAAAAGATTTAAATTTTAACTGTTGTTGTTGTGGCTAATGCCACCTGTCTGAGACGTAGTCAGATCGAAGCCCACGAAATTCATCTTGGCAAAGGACTAGAAGTACGCCTGTCGTTGGCCTTGAGCACCATGCAGGTGACAGTACGAATTAGCGGCGAAATTCCCCGAAGGGACGATAGATGGCGACACCACTTCCACAATTTAGGCATGGAACTGAAGGGGAGGGAAATATTCTCCAGTCCCCTGCACTCGTTATTCAGCCCACAAGACTTTCGGACCCACTGATTTAACGAGCATGTACTCCGTGTGTACTCGGAGGGTATTTGGTGGCATCGGGCATCGAACCCAGGCCTTCCGGTCTGGAGTCCGATGCTCTAACCACTAGGCTACCCCTTCTTACTGTAGTGAAGTATAGTGTTTAAAACTTAAGAAAACACATGTTAATTAATTAAACTAAAATTTAATTAATGCATAAAATAACCGAGCAACAAACAAATGCTTTTAGTGGGAAGGATGAATCTGGGGATGCAATAACAAATTTTCAATGTTTAATGTCAATCTTGTCAGGTTTAATCCTAAATATCACCTAGGTTAATAATGTCCAGTCTCTTCTTTTTTTGTTTTGGAGATTGGCAAGGGCACTGAACTCCTTCTCAATCAGAAAATCAACTAAAAACTTTCTCACGATATTCCATAATATGGAATAAATAAGAGGCATATCTTTTTAAAGCCAAAATTATTGACATCCGTTTCCAAACTTTACTTCAGATCTTCGCTAGTGCCTAATTCTTGTAATCAGACTTTTTTTTTAAAGTGACCAATTGAATTCATTGTCTACTGTGGTATTATGATAGTCGAAACACATTCTCAAATCTAGTTTCAAAATCTAAAAAAAGGGCATTTAATTGTTGAACGTGGGTTAAAACGTCTTTTTTCTGGTAGATTGTTTGTGACAATTGAGAAACTGGAAAAATTTTGCGACAAGTATTATTATACTCCTTTAGCATAATTCTAGCAAGAAAGGCCAAAATGTGGTCCTTGTTTTCATAAAATTTCTGCTGTTGCCTTGTAACTGCAAATTAACTTCATTCAATTTAGTAAAAAAATCTGTTAAAAATAGGTAAGTCTGGTTTCCACTTGATTGAATTTCCTTTTAAAATTAAAGTCCCAATCTGGTTTAATGAGAGCCATTATCGTAGACCCCCATTTACACCTCATGGACCCCCAAATTATTTTTTCGCTGATGTGGACCCCTTGCAGGCCGTCATAGACCTCTGAGGGTCTATATACCCCACTTTGGAAATCACTGCACTAGGCCATTATAACTTTTGTTTAAAATAAAATTTTTAAAAAAATAACAACTTGGATGAATCTAATGTGATTTTATGAGTGTACCTATGTCCGTCTCAATGTTTGGGAATATAGTAACCGCAAATCTCCACGAGTGAGCTCTTTAGTGGGTTTCTTTTTTTTTTTTTTTTTGTGATGAGGCTTTTTATTTTTATGGCTCTGAATCCACGTTCTACTAAATTGAAAGGTGGGAAAGTAGTCAAAAACTTGTGTACAATAACCCGTGATACGGGATTTAAAATTGGGATCTGTTTCTGTAACCAGAATGTGTATAATCCTTGTTCAAACATTGGTTTAAGTCCCTTATTTGTGGATATTTCAACAAGATTCTCCTGTATTAGTATGGATTCATCTGTGTTTTTGGATTTGACAACCTACGCATAAAAGGGTTCAACACCCAGTTGGGAATATACAAGTGAATTATTGTTACTTATATAAATTTCCTTAAGGTATCCGACTACCTTAAAAACATGATTTTTTTCAAAAATTGACAAAATTGTTTTATGATTTTATTTTATAGGCCATCTTTTTAGCTTGAAAAAAATACCAAGTTTTTTATTTTCTATTCAGTTCAACAAACAACCACAAGTGTTTTAGTAAAAGCAGATGCCATAACTTTACACAAGATGTCAAACATTAAAATGCGTTTTACTCGAAATGTGTTTTTTTCGAAGAACTCAAACGGGGACAGCGATTGCTCAAAAAGTTTTGACACTAATTTGCTGAAAATTTTTGTGAATGTTCTGTATGACAGTAGAAGTGTTATGACCTTCAGATTTGTCAATCACTGCTTTATTTCAAAATTTATAATATTTTATGTGAATATAATCACTGGTTTTCAAGCAATTTCATACATTCACTAAGACAAAGTGCTCTAGTTTGTGTAAAAATTAATATATCTCTTAACCTGAAGGTCATTTCAAGCACGAATAACAAAATAACACATCAAAATTGAAAATTTGAGAATTTGATCATAAACTGTTTGTGCAGAGTGGGCCCCGTTTATGTTATTTTTTGTGCATTTTCACCAGTTTTTCCCTATTTTAATAATAATAAACTTTTTTTCTCTTTTCAATTTTAGAATTTTTTCCTTAAAATATACTAAATAAATTTAAAAATCACAAAAAAATCCCCATATCTCCATTTTTTCAAAAAAAAGTTGTCGCAAGTAGTCGAATACAGTAGTAACCGACTACGTTCGGAACCGTGATTTTAAAAAGGCGCATATATATAAATGGATAATATTTATATTTAGTGTCACTTAGATTAGAATACATGTATAAAATTGTTTTAAGGACATTTTGACGAAAAATTTATTTAAATACAATATATTTCGGTTAAAAATTAACTTAGAATAACCTTTTTTCAAAATGTTCTCCTTTTGTGAAAAATGCTTCTATTATAATAATATTTTACCTGTATATAGCTCAGACCTCTGTACAGAGGCTCAACTATGATTTTTGAAAAATTCACATTATTTTCAGAGTTACAACCCAATGAAATAATTATCGGCGTTTTTTTCTTAAAATCTCCCCTTGTTGTCGTAAAACACGGATAAACCCACTTCTAAGTTATATATTTTAAAAATTCTAGTTCAGCCTCTGTACAGAGGTCTGAGCTATATACAGGCAAAATATTATTATAATAGAAGCATTTTTCACCAAAGGAGAACATTTTGAAAAAAGTTTATTCTAAGTTAATTTTTTGCCGAAATATTGTATTTAAATAACTTTTTTTTGTTAAAATGTCCTTAAAACAATTTTATACATGTATTCCAATCTAAGTGACACTAAATATCATAAATATTATCCATTTTTACGCTTTTGCAAAATCACGATTCTGAATGTAGTCGAATACCTTAAGCCTTGTGCGGACCCCCTGATGTTGTTCAGTCATCCCTAAATCAATTTTAATTTTCCACGGACCCCTGAATATTGGAGACCCTGAGGGACCGTAGGTTTCACTTTAGGAATCTCTCCTCTAGACCAGTGTTCCGCAACCCCCGGTCCGCGGATCAAATGGTGCCGGGCCGCCAAAAGAACATTAAACTATTACCATTGTATTTTAAGTGCTTCATTTCTCTCGGATTTGCGCAACTTTCTACAGAAATCACTTTATATTCCACGTTAAATGCCTTTTATTCATTTTTGGTGCAACTATATTTTATTCTGAAGGCATATTTAAATGTAACTAAATTAAAATTGCTAAATGAAAACAATCTTAAAATATAAACAATCAACGTGTCCCACCCTCAGCGGGCCGCGGTAAAATTATCAAACGTTGACCGGTCCGAGGCGATAAAAAGGTTGAGGAGCACTGCTCTAGACTACCTCGGCCTCCGTCCTTAATGAGAGTAATTCAACTTTGCGAAATAAAAAAAAAATGACATTAAAAATATTATATAAAAAATTCCGTCTTTCAACGTTTGTATTCCTAGGGCTTTCACTGCTCAATTATAAATAAAAGCTTTATTCATAATTAAAAATGACGTAATTACTTCATTTTAAACACTGAAATAAATTTAATTAACATTGAAAATAAATGTGTTAGCACTTTATGAAAAATAATTCGATTTGATCGAATAGAAAATTAATGAAAGGGTATAAGGAGGTATATTTCGTGCATACCTGATTTTTTGGTCATCTCAAAATGAATAGTGGAACACTAGAAAATATGTGAGAGAGTGATATTGCTTAGGGACTTCATTGACATTTGATCGCGAATTAAAGTTATAAAATTCGGCATCAAAAGCTTAACAAGCGATATTGATCAAAAGCGAATACATGAAATTCTTCAGCTTATTATAATTAAATTTCTCATTAGCCTATGTGGGTTTGAAATTCCTGTAATTAGTTTGTGAGGCCTGTAATTACCATGGTGAGCAGCGAAACAATTATCGGCGAAACTCCATTTCTTTTTATTTGTGAAGTCCCATGCAAATATCTCATAAAGGAAAATTATAATAATTTTTAGAGAATTTGTGGTTAAAAAAAAAATATTTGAAAGAATTTCTCAATTACCTTCACTTTCAAAGAAAAGGTAGTCACAGCCCTTTTTCAAACCATCTGTTATCCAGACTCTTAAGCGTAGATCCTTATCTTTCCACTTCCGCGGAATTGACCTGGCACATTTATTACCTCTTGTGACCTTTCTCATCAAGTTCATGGGTCATTACTCCTAGGGGGTCAGCAGGGGAGGGGAAGCAGGCCACCTTCTGAAGATAACATTTTCAGGGAACTATCATCTTGCACCTGGAGTATACCTGGGGAAACCACAAGAGGTTGTATTTCTTTTCCATTTTTCCCCCTCTCCTCTTATTGTTGTCTTGACATTTTTTTATTACTTTTCGGTTTGCCTTCCTTCGTTCTTGCTAGAACAGAACAGATGGACTACGGAGAAGATCTGGGGAAGAGAATTTCGGGATGTTTTCTTAGAAAAGGTACCCCTGTGTTGTGTCAACAGATTCCAGGAAGTGTTATTTCGAGAATTCGTGTGCTTCGTTGGGAGGGTTTCTCGGTAAAAATGCCGAGATTCCTTAAATGTTTGCGAAAATATGTATTTTTTTGTGAAAAGTTTGCTATAATTTCTGATGGTTTAAATTTTTAATTGAATTTTCACCACGGTGCTTCTTTGAGGATATTTTGAACTTTCGTCGAATGAGCCTGTTACTTTTTTTCATTAAAAATAAGTGGCTATTATAATAACAATTAAATTTAGTTTGTTAAATTAATATACAAGTTTTTTAGATCCTTGTCAATTTTTAAAAATTTTCAGCTCAAGCCTTTTGAAAAAAGATAGTATATCCCCATTAAAAACATGTTTTTAATGTGATATAAATATGATACACTAGCCATTACCACCCCTACACTGGATATTTCCTGATGTTGTATTACTATACATATATTGTTTTTCTTTGTTATTAATATATCTAAGTCCTGTGCAACAAGCTTTTGATTGCATTCAAAAACATTCTCATAACCCTATTGTCTTAATATAAAAAGGATAGGGTTTGGATTTCTAAATAGAAGAATATTTATCTTTTACACTTCGTGACCTCCCTTCCCCCTCCTCCTTGGGAATCGTTTACCGCAACATACTTTTTTTTACCAGATCTCTATTCAAAAAGGAACATGCTTCCCAAATTTAAAGTCTGTATATGTAATAGTTCAAGTACAGGAACTTTTACCTAAAATATCCCTTCTCAAAAGCTGATTTCCATAAATCCCGTTCTTAGTGGATCTCTACTCATCAAAAGAAATATGCTGCAAATTTTAATTCTGTTGGTCTAATAGAGCCCAAACTGGAATTTTTGTCTATACCCCCAAACTACCCTCTCCTTTGGAGCCGATTTCCGTAAATCCGTTTTCAGTGGATCTCAACTCAACAAAAGAAACATGCCTGCCAAATGCCGACTCAGGTGTTGTCCTCGTCACTTGATTGTAGTTCAAAATTAAGAGGTCCATCACCAATAGCCTTCGTATTGCTTAAGAGTGTGATGTAAATTAAAATCAAATCCTTTTCTTTTATTAAAAAAATTGTTTCCTTTCAACACAAAAGGGCCGCTATGAAGATCCTGTGACTTTCAACTGATCATTAACAATGGCATAAAATTAAACAATTTTGTAAAAAAACTTATATTTTAAATTGAAACAATTGAATGGATTCAGAGAGAATAACTTACATTCACTATGTACGACTATTATATTTAATTATTAAATACCTACAACTGATTATACGTATACATACTTTATAAACATACATACAGGGTGCTAAAATGTTAGAGTATTTTAATGTTACGTGAGAGGGAATGCTCAGACGCAGAGCAGTGGTTACCTTTCATTGAATTAATATAGCTTGATTTTATTCAAATAGGTATTGGAAATTGTTTAAGGCAGTCATACTCGACCTGCGGGCTTCATGTGCTCCTCCGATCTTTACCGAGTGGCCCGCCATGGCCCATTGCAGTAAGAAGTTCAATTGTTTTGAGAACAGTGCACTACAAATTTAGCCGGAAATTCTGTCAATCAGGCAATCAAATCTATCAATTTTGCCAACAAATTGATTCTTTTGATAGTAGAATGTAAACAAGATGGGACTTGTGAATATGGATGAAATGAAATCGAAACAACCCCATGATTTAGTAAGAAATGCAAGAAAGTTAATATTTTTTTTTATGTGTTTGATAAAAGGGTGAATATAGTACTAAAACAAAAGCCAAAAAACTGTGATAAATTTTGCTCTTTCCAATGTTTTCTCCTCATTATTCTCCTGTTGCGGCCCACGTTAAATACCCGTCATGCGTATGTGGGCTAGCCCAGAGCCGCTTTTTCGCTTAGGCACGTGCCTAGGGCGCAGAAGATTTGGGGGCACCAACAATTAGATGGCGGGAAAAGAAAAAAGCTAAAATTAAAGCTTGCGTACCATCGCCTAGCAAATCAGGAGAGAAGCATTTCTGCCTTTAAGGTATCCGACTACGTTCGGAACCTTGATTTTGCAAAAGCGTATAAATGGATAATATTTATGATATTTAGAGTCACTTAGATTAGAAAATGTATATAAAATTGTTTTAAGAATAGTATTACAATAAAACATTATTTAAGTACAATATTTTGACAAAAAATGAACCTAGAATGACCCATTTTCAAAGTATTCTCCTTTTGTGAAAAATGCTTCTATTACAATAATTTTTTGCCTGTATATAGCTCCAACCTCTGTACAGAGGCTCAACTAGAATTTTTGAAATATATAACTTAGAAGTGGGTTTATCCATGTTTTACGACACAACAGAGGGGAGAAATTTTAAGAAAAAAACACCGATAATTATTTCAAATGGTTGTAACTCTGAAAATAATGTGAATTTTTCAAAAATCATAGTTGAACCGCTGTACAGAGTTCTGAGCTATAGACAGGCAAAATATTATTATAATAGAAGCATTTTTCACAAAAGAAGAACATTTTGAAAAAAGGTTATTCTAAGTTAATTTTTAGCCAAAATATTGTATTTAAATAACTTTTTTATTGTCAAAATGTCATTTAAAACAATTTTATACGTGTATTCCAGTAGCGCACACAGGAATTTTTCTAGGGGCCCGGGGTCGGAAGTTCACCATTCTTGTATCATGCTTTTTTTGATTTTGTCGATTTTCGGAAACAAAACACAGTAAAAAACTAATTATTGAGTAAATAATTAGCACTAAATAAAATTAATCATTAATAACAAATACTTAATTAAATTTTACGTACTAAATACTTAGAATTATAATGAATCGGAAAAAAATCAAGTGCTTTGGGGGGTCCTGACCCCCAGGACCCCCCTTGTGTGCGCCAGTGGTGTATTCTAATCTAAGTGACACTAAATATCATGAAAATTATCCATTTATACGCCTTTTTAAAATTACGGTTCCGAACGTAGTCGGATACCTTAAGAGAGTTAAGACTGAAATGAGATATACTATGGAAGAAGAGCTTAAGAGTTTCATGTTGCTTTGCACTCAAAATGATGTACAATGAAAAATGATTACAATGATGTTATTAATAATTTTGCAGTGATCAAATCTTGAAGAAAACCTTTGTTGTGCAAGTTAAATGACAGTCACTCAACAGAGTATAAGGATGTCTAAAAGCAAAGGATAGTAAAGCGATAAGCGATGAAAAAGATGATAATTAATAAGTTGAAAACAGTTCACACAATAATGAACACTACACTGTAATTGCAAACGATTTGATTAATTTACTGTACTAATTTATAAAAGGGTGAATAGGTGATCCATGATGCCGTTAGGTAAAAATTGAACAAGATTTGCCAAACTATGCCACTATCCTTGCCAGTTTGAGACAAGGCACGTTCGTAGTCGGTTACTCTCCAAAGATCAAAAACAAAGAATGGTAAAATTGTGAAATTACCCCCTAGGGTGTCCTTCTCCTTGATTATCTGCGTGAGCTAGATGTGTAGGATTAACAAAAGAACTAGACGTATCCATGTTCTTAATATGGCTTTATTAAGAACTTAAACGTTTAACGGATTAGATGATAATATATGAGAGAGAATCTACGATAATAAAACACACAATATAAATAATACCGAAATAACGTAACTCGTACCACTATCAATATCTAACCCGCCTAATCTCAATTCGCGCGAATATCACAAGTCCTAATATAAATAGTCAATCCTACCTTGATCCGATCGCCGATCTAATCATAAGAGAGCTGCCTGGATAACCTCTGTTGGCTGTCACTTCACAATCGTATCACACTCTCTATCATACATTCCCTAAATTGCCCTTTTACTTACTCAAACTTTTGATATTTAAAAGCTATCTAATTTGCATCTTATATTCACGTTTATCTTCTTGGGTTTTGGGTTGGAAAAGAGTTGCCATTAATCCTGGCCCCAAAAGAACCCAAAGGACATGTTAATGAAAAGACCCGTGAGCCCATCACAAAATAGTAAGAGTTATAATGGAAAATCCCTCCCGAAGCAAAACTGGCAAGGTAAGAACTGAAGGAGAGGGGTGCCCGGGAAATAAGGGTGCGCGAATGAGTGAATATTAACGTCGCATTGTTCAGTTACACGAGGGCTTTTGGCGAAGGACCTCGTCATTTTGAACCATGGTCAAGCGACGAGGACGACACCTGAGTTGGCACCCCCTCTCCTAACTCCACACCACACGAACGGGAGGACTATTGAGCTCTCGACAGGTTTAACGTGCATCGCTCCCCTACACTGCGGGTCTTTACTGGTACTGGGCTCGAACTCATAACATGCCTGCCATGATCCAATACCTTGACCACTGGGCTACCGCAGCTCCGGAAATAGGGGGGCGAAACAATTTGAAGTGTCTAAGGCGCCGGGGAGGTTAAAAACGGCCCTGGACTGGCGAGAAAAAAGGTTGAGTACCCCTGGTCTAAGGTGTTGATTACGAATTTGTATGTGATTGTATCATAAATAAAAGTGATAGAGTGAGGGGATTTGGGAAGGTTGAGGCTGTAGAGTCTATTCCGTTCGCAATTTGGATATCATTCCAACGGTTTTTTTTGCGAAAGATTATGTTTAATGTAATGCATAGCTCGGCATTCCGACTGTAATGGCAGTACAACATTTAAAAAATTTCTAAGCAATTGTCCTGAAACTGAGTATCATCTAAATGTTGCAAGAATTAGAAAGTAAAAATTTGTTCAAATTTTTTAGCTTTCAGAGTTGCTATTTTAGGAAATAAACATATTTTTACCTTATTTTTGTGGAATATTTTTATTATATAAAAAATACTAAAACGCAAGAATAATTTACGATCTCTTTTGTGCGTCATAAGGAATTCAACATTTCTTTAAAGAAAGCTTATTTTGAAATGAGTTGTCGTCTTTCTAAAACTGTAATTAAATTATTTTTTTTTCTTCCAAAAATCATACCAAGATTTATCTTATACAGCGCTTTTATTTTTACTGTAAATAGCCTTAAGTTACAATCCGTTGGACTTAATTTTTTTTAATATCTTGAAACAAATTACCTCTGATGTTGTATGTAAGCAACCCTAGTGGTCTTTTCTAAGTTTCATAAAAATAAAAAAAAAAAAAAAAGAGAGAGAGAGAGAGAGAAATGTAATAGAAAGCAGTTTTAGTAACAATTAAATTCCATTTAAAATTCTGAGGAATGCTTAAATGGAACACAGAAAAAACACAGAATTAAAGATCCGATACGCGAAGTTCATGAAAGTATGCAATCGATAACTAATATCTAAATGCATTGGTATTACTCGTATCGTATCCACTCTTATCCTATTGTATTGGTCGTGGCGACATCTACAGTTTATAAATGAAAATACAAATTACCAAAGTGTTATAATACACACGCGAACTGTAATGACTGCTTTAACACTTGCAAATATTTTTTGTTGCGTATTTTCTAATTTTCTTCTCATAAATGAGATTTATTTTAACGTACACACATGTTAGAGAAGAAAAAAATATTAACGAGAGCATACCTATAATGTATTATAAAGAAACAAAATTTTTATGGTGTATTTTGGAATCTAGTTTTCAGTTATATATATATTTTTAGCTTACTAATTTAAATCTTGTTATCACTTCGAATACTTTTTCCATTGCTTTACTGGAAAATTAATCAATATTAATCAGCCCATAATCGTTTTGCTGTTACTTTTTCTTGTTCTTTTTCGTTATTATTGGTTAATGATGGACATTAATGGTGAACGGAGGCAAAATATGAGTAGCATCATGGTTCATGCACTACTTTGAATAGTTTTGGCGTTATTAGTCACTAAAACCATTGCCGGTTTAAGATCATTCCAGGCCTTGGGCGCAAAAGATTTACAAAATTTACAACAAGAAAATCTGGTTAAGTCTAGCTTCTGGGCCCTTCTGGGTCCCTTCGGGCCCCTGGGCGTCCGCCTCAAGCTCCCAATGGATATACCGGCACTACTAAAACTCTTTTTTGACGTTATTAGATTTCGCGAATCGTTCCATCCAACGAAATTATTCTTTTTTACAGGAGTAATTGGTAGAGAAGTGTGTGTGTGTGTTATATATAAAATAGTTAAATTCTTTAAATTCTACAGAGATATTATCTGTTTCAATGAAATAAACGCTGTATATTGAAACATGAATAA
The DNA here is from genome assembly GCA_019973955.1 of Trichonephila inaurata madagascariensis. Taxonomy (NCBI): domain Eukaryota; kingdom Metazoa; phylum Arthropoda; class Arachnida; order Araneae; family Nephilidae; genus Trichonephila; species Trichonephila inaurata. The sequence goes on from BMAV01025395.1 coordinate 101,127, forward strand.
TAATTTTTAGCTGTGTTCCTTCTTAATCTTATTCTAATTTATTGAACTGCGTAAATGTAAGCAGTTTTTTATAAATCTTATCTGTTGCTTTTAATATTGTTTTCTCAAACCGAGAGTATAGAGCAGCGATACTCAACCTGCGGCCCACCGAGCCTTTTAAGTGACCCGGTCATAGTCCATTGCTCTGAGAAATTTACTTATTTAAGAACATTGTATTAAACACTTGGTGGGAAATTCTTTGTCAAGAAATCAAATATATCAACTTTGCTTTTTGCGGTCGTTGTCGTACGGGTACGAATTGATATGCTTTTTCTATTTGGAATGGTTAGGGTTAGTGTGTGATAGCAGGCAACAGAGTGGAGTAGCGACAATTTTATGGGTGCAACCAATTTTTAACCATCTTTCATATCTTGCAAGCGAAAAACATTCGAAAAAAATAAATCGTTCCAAGACGATTAGGAGGTTGACTATTTTGTAGCGAAAAACAAACATGGATCAGTAATTGTTTGATTTGTCACGAAAGTGCTGTATTTAAAAAAATACCAATAAATAGGAATCATTTTCAATAATGCTTTTCCTCGAAGATCTATATCAAGAGGTTTGTTATATAAATGGTAATCAAATGAAATCGTTTATTGATGTAGAAATTGTGAAGGAGTGTTTTAAATGTTTCTAATTTAGTGTTAGCGACAAAAAGAAAAAATAATTAAAAAAGCGAAACAGGAGTTATAATATTTCGATGAATTTTCCACATTTTAAATTTCCAATGTCATCTTGGTCTTAAAGCATTTCTCACCCATTCCCTCCCCCCTTTATCATCATGTTGCGGCCCGTGTGAAATAGCTGACATATGTACGCAGAAAAAAAGGTTGAGTACGCCTGTATAGAGCATTATCAAACTATATATAGAAATGGGAAACTGTATAAAATTAGATCTCTTAGATAGTGATGTCTTAAGGTATCCGACTACGTTCGGAACCTTGATTTTAAAACAGCGCATAAATGGATAATTTTCATGATAATTAGTGTCACTTCGATAAGAATACACGTATAAAATTGTTTTAAGGACATTTTGACAAAAAATATTTAAGTACAATATTTTGGCAAAAAATTAACTTAGAATAAACTTTTTTTCAAAATGTTGTCCTATTATAAAAAATGCTTCTAAAATAATAATAGTTCGCGCGCGCGCTTATATAAAGTAGACTTCTCCAGAAAGTCTAAACTATATGGATAAACCCACTTCTAAGTTATATATTTCAAAAATTCTAGTTGAGCCTCTGTACAGAAGTCTGAGCTGTACACAGGCAAAATATTAGTATAATAGACTCATTTTTCACAAAAGGAGAATATTTTGAAAATTTGTAATTCTATGTTCATTTTTTGTCAAAATATTGTACTTAAATAATTTTTTATTGTAATACTATTCTTAAAACAATTTTATATACATTTTCTAATCTAAGTGACACTAAATATCATAAATATTATCCATTTATACGGTTTTGCAAAATCACGGTTCCGAACGTAGTCGGATACCTTAAGACTTCTCCAGGCCCTTGGTCCATGTGCAAAAGTGGGCCCCACCTGCATCTCTTCAAGTAGAAGGCATATGACATACGTTGTCAAATACTCGTGAAAACGGTAAACCGCAACAAATAAATATGCATAAACTTAGGCATAAGCCAACTATCTCTTTTAGACTAAATGAGTATTGATGGCGTATGGCGGTAAGCCTAGGTCTAGACCAGCGATACTCAACCTGCGGCCACCGAGCCTTTTTCAGTGGCCCGGCTAGTGCTCATTGCTCTGAAAAATTCATTTATTTACGAAAAATATATTAAAACTTTGGTGTCAAAAAATCAAATATATCAAATTTGATTTTTGTTGTCGATGTCGTACGAGTGCGAATTGAAATTCTTTTTTTATTTGTAACGTTTACGGTTAGTAAAAACAGACAACAATGGAGTAGTAACAGTTTTAAGGGTGGAACTAATTTTTAATTATATTTCATATCCTGCAAGCGAAAAATGTCTGAAGAAAATATATCGGTTCAAGACAATTGGGAGGTTGACTATTTTGTGGTGAAAAAGAAATATGGTTCAGTAATTGTTTGATTTGTCACGAAAGAACTGAATTTAAAAAATACAATTAAACAGGAATCATTCAATGACACTTTTCCTCGAAGTTCTCTTTCAAGATATAATAAGGCCGTGGTAGGTAGCCGAGTGGTAAAGGTATGGGATCGTGGCTTGCTTTGTCACGAGTTCTAGCCCAGTACCACTAAAGACCCACCGTGTAGGGCAGCGATGCACGTTAAATCTGTCGAGAGCTGAAACGCCCTCCCGTTGGTGTGGTAGTTAGGAGAGGGGGGTGCCAGCTCAGGTTTCGTCCACGTCACTTGACCATGGTTCAAAATTACGTGGTCCGTCGCCAAAAGCCCTCGTGTAGCTGAACAGTGCGACGTTAATATTCAATCAATCAATCAAGATGTAATAAATTGGCTTTTCTTGAAAACTTTTGCAAAAACAACAAAGTGTTTTATGAGTGGCAATATCACAGCGGTAACAAAGATATCTTATGAAGTTTGTTATATTATTGGTATTCATATGAAACCGTTTATACTAATGCAGAAATTAGGAAGGAGTGTTTCTTAGATGCTTCTAATTCATTGTTAGTGACAAAAAAATATATATATATAAAAATAATAATTAAAAAAAGCAAAACATGATTTATAATATTTTGACCAATTTTCCACATTTTAAATGCCCCCACCACCTTTATCCTCATGTTGCGGCCCGGGTGAAATTGCTAACATATGTATGCGGCCCACCGTGAAATAGATGACATATGCATGCGGCCTAGCAGAAAAAAAGGTTGAGTACCCCTGGTCTAGACAGTAATGCAGTCTTGCACGCTGTTGCCAGATGGCATATGAACAGTCCAGTTTTTCGGAGAATTTATCTGGGAGTAACAGTTAACAATCAAACTTATTCGAATCATGATCCTACTGAGGCCAAGGTGAGAGAATTAGACAAGCCCCTCTCTTTAAATCGCTGAGATTCTGGGCCCAGTTGGCCTATACTTTAAAACGTCCTTTCTTCAGTCATATATAACTGAAAGAAAAAATTGAATTTTCTAGAAAATAGAGTTTAAATTACACAATGAAAAATAAAACCATTTCTCAAAATGTTAATATGGGGTCCTCCATGTTGTTATTATTTTTAGATAAAAATAACAAAGACTTGTTGTGTGATATATACAGGAACAAATAATATTTAATAGTTTTTACATTGCACAACACAAGAGGATACAAAACATACATTTCAGAATCACATTACGTCTTCTTACAAAGGAGAAAGGCAATTCCTACCAAGTGAGCGGGCAATCTTACTCGAACTACATGAGAAAAAAAGGAATTTCCCTCCAAAAAAGCAAAGAACGACATCTTACTGTCATTTAATACTTAAATATACAGCGTTGCAAACATAAATTTTTAAGGAATAATATTTTATTAAATAACTTGTGATTCTTTACACAGATACATTTATCCCAAAATTATTTGAACAAAATATATTCCTATCAGGGTTTTATATAAATAGAATTATCGATACATAACCCCCCATTTATATATATATATATATATATACAGTTAGACCTCCCTTTTACGAACCTCTATTTTGCGAGCTTTTTCCTGGAACCAAGAACCATTTTCCGATTTTCTTCGTAAAATAGCCGCCAAATAGTGAAGTGCATTTTCGATTTTTCGAACTTTTTCTCTTGTGATTCGATTTTTTTCCTCCCTTATATTTCTGAACCTTTGTTTGATGAGATGTTTAAATCATTTGAAATAATTGAACGTGGATATACGCCTGAAGAGTTTGGAGTATTGCAAAGATGCAAGGTGTATATATTAGGAAAGAAAAATATTTTTTCAAACAAACAACTCAAACAAATTAACACGCTTTACCAGTAATTAAATTTAAGGACACATGTGCTAATACATGCTTTAAAGTACTGGTTATAAAAAAAATTAATGCTTAAAATTACTTGTAGGTTTAATATTAGAGAATGTCGTTATATATAAAATTCATTAATTTTAATATAAAATTGCTTTTTTTTTAAAGTTGAAAATACGGTGTACACTTCAGGACAATGTTTCTCCCCTGTCTCACTCTTGTTTTTCTAACGGATTTCTTTTTGACAGATAAGATATATAAAATAAACACACATGTATTTACACGGAAAAAAAAAGATTTGAATAGTTATTTTTTACAATTATGTAAAGTATTTATGGATTTAAAAATTATTTTATGTGGTTTATAAAGTATATTGAAAAATGAATCTTTATATAACGAATTTTTTTCCGTGATTTAGCGACTTCGTCAAATAGAGGTCGGACAGTATATAATATCGATATTTTATAATACCGAGAAAATAGGCTGAAACATTCATAATTTAACATAATTTTATTGGCACCTTATTCAATTTTCAGATATAAGCGTTCTCATTAAATAGCGCGTATTTCAATGTAAAATTATATTTATGATTACGTTAATGCTTGAATACATCGAAAGTTTTTTTATAGTTTTTTTCAAAAATATAGAATCAAGAATTTTTTTACGTGAAGCCTCGACCTTTTCTTTTAATTGGCAAGTCCCTGTAAAATTTTATAAAATAATACCCAGAAAGTTTTTTTTCCCCCAGTAAACTCACTATTAGAGTAGATATTCAGCATACCGCCCTGGTGTAACAGTAGGGAAATATGTAAACCGTTTTTATGAGCTATTTTTACGATTCTGTTTCGTGGAAGTGTGGTTCGGATAGCGCATTTTTTTTTATCTTATTTCAATACGATGCAGACAATACTTAATTCTTTCCAGAACTTTTTTTTTATATATCGTCAATGCTTTCACACACACACATAATTAATACACGATGTTTAGAGGAGCTACTTTTTTTTTAGTATAACCTTTAATGGGGAAAACTTAAATTATTTTTTTCTTTTACTTCTTCTTAAAGATTTTTATATAAACAAAAGAGCAAACGATTCTGAAAACAAAAATGTATGAATATGAGTATTATAATAAGAAAACATTTTAAGCTGTCTGTGAAACAAAACAATTTTTAATTTTGAGCGGAGGAATTTTATTCACTACTTATATATAATATTTAACAATTTAACGTAAAAAAAAAAAAAATCTCTTAGACCCTGTTTACAAAATTAATTTGCTCCTTTCCTAACAAAAAAAGTTCTTTTGCAATGAATTGTGCATAATGAATCCTTGCTTTCTTAATTAATTTTTAAGCAGGAAAAAATAGAAGCATTTAAAATATCGGATTTTCAGTTGCTTATGTCTTTCTATAGGGCTGCGGTAGCTCAGTGGTCAAGATATCGAATCATGGTTGGCATGTCATGAGTTCGAGCCCAGTACCACTACAGACCCGCCGTGAAGGGCAGAGATGCACGTTAAATCTGTCGTGAGTTGAAATGTCCTCCCGTTGGTGTGGTGTGGTAGTTAGAAGAGGGGGTGCCAGCTCAGGTGTCGTCCACGCCACTTGACCATGGTTCAAAATGACGTGGTCCGTCGCCAAAAGCCCTCGTGTAGCTGAACAGTGCGACGTTAATATTCACTCACTCACTCACTATGGCTTCCTATGATAAAAAAAAAAAAATGTTTGTGTAAGAAGACCAGTTTCCCAAGAGGAGACAGCTAGAGCATAGAACGAACACAGAAATGAAAAAGTGTACAAATTTGGTTTATTTTAATTAAAAGCATTTCAAACCCATAAATATTTATTTTATAAACTTCATTTTTAATAATCATGTTTCATCATCCATATAAACTGCATATCACACCATCATGATTTAAACTTTTTACAAATAGAATTTTCATTGAAATATCTTAAATATCAATTTATACAACGAGAGAAAATATATCACTTACAATTAGGATTTGAAGCCGGTATTAGTTTATAGCATGTTATTGATTGGCAATGCATATAGCATGATTGAGATACTGAGCCTTTATTAGGTGGACGACTTCATATGCGAAAGAGAAAAGCGAGGATTCAAAATTTATTCAAATGGATCGCTTATAAATGCTTAAAAAAATTAATAACAAATAATAAAATTAAATTACATAACAGAATTATATCTCCATTAGGGGCTCATAGCCAAGTTTTTAGAATAAAAAGGGGACATTATGCCCCCTTACGGCATAATGTGTCCAAATATACTTCATATTTTAAATATAATTGAAATAAGTCATCAAATATAATTTTTCTTAACTATTCCTATAAGCGGATAAGACAAATTTTTAAATATTGTTTTTATTACAAAATAATTGTGCATATACTGCTCTAAATATTTTAAAAAATACACAAATTGTACATCTACATAATTTTCATTGCAAATCATAATACTCTTAAGATGGTTTTAGCAATATAATAGACTAGGATTAGCTTTGCAATCATGAGTGTTTATTATTTTGAAATCTTTCAAAAAAACCGAATAAAAATTTAAATTCTAAGAACTAAATTAGAACAGAGTCAATGACATATCTATAATTTCAAAAAGTAAAAACTAATGAAAATTCTTCACAGACCAGTGGTCCATTCAAATCTGATTGTTTTCTTATTTTTTCCGATGATATTCGATACAAAGCCGTCAGAGGTGAACTCACCGAAATGAATTCACACAGAGGGAGAAAAAAAATATTGCCAGGTAGAATAACACATAACAAAAAAACCGTTGAAAAGACTTATTGGAGCGTATTAATAATAGTGTTGACGTATTCAAATAGATTTCCGTCCAGAATTCTTGTGGTGTGGTGACATTATCACCCATCCGGTTTTCACGGCAGGTGAGTTGCAACACGCAAATCTCAAATTTCGGCGAACGACTACAAATAAACTGAAGCGAAGTAATTGAAAAGGGGAGAAATGTGTGTGTGCTCAGAACGGAACGGATTTCGGAAAACTCCAAAGCGAAAAACTATAAATAAAATTTTCTTTTTGTGGCTTTGGGTGGAGACTTTAACCCCATTTCTAGGATGATATCGCCTGAGCCGTAGGAATAAAGGGCTATTAGTAATTCGCTTACGCTTCTAAAAAAAAAGTAATAACTGCAAACGATTACTGCGGCTTCCAGTTATTTTTATTTTTGTGGGAAACAGCAGCTGTGTAAATGATTTTGAAACAAACGTCAACAGAATAGCTTTTCTAATCGGAGAAAGTTTTTTTTTGTTCTTCGAATACTGTCGGAATTTTTTCTTCTTCTTTCTGCATAGATATTTTCAGTAAAAATAAAAATAATTGTGGAAGTGATTATTATTTTTGTTATGCTAATGTTTTGATTCTTAGTTATTGTTTTGAGAACACAGTAATTATTATATGAATACACTTGTATATTTTTTGTCTTCTTTTTTTGTTTTCAATAGCTGAAGGGAAAAAAATATTTTCTTTAAGAATGATTCTTAAAGAGTTCTGAATTCTTATTCAGTGTTCTTCAAGAATATTGAGTATAAATTAAAGCAGATGTTCTTTTCTTTCTTTTCGCTTAGAGTTTCATTTTTTAGAGTCTGAAGGTGGCAATTTAATTTTAAAAAAATATCAATTTATTACTTGCATTCTAAAGATTATTTTTATTGAATAAAAAAAATAAGAAAAAATAGATTTTTTTTTTTACCTTTCTGCTTGCTTATGATTTGGGGACAGATTTTGGAGGTAAAGTCGGAGATGTGGAGATGCTAAAAATCCGTCGAATCCGTCTCTAGTTTTTGTTGGACAGTTTGAATTTGAAAAGGAAATTAAAGTAAATTGAAAAAAAAATTAATGATAAGCTGAGTTATTATTTTATTTTTTTTTCTTTTAAATTAGATTTTGAGAAAGTTCAGGATATCAATGAAAGGGCTAATGCAAAGCGAATGAAAAAAAGAACCAAGAGCCTTTAGATATAAAAACGAAAAAATACAAACAAGATTTCTACTTGAAGAAACTGAAAAATATGATCGTTCTTGCAACACATTTTTTAGAACTAATACAAATCTATCCTGGTGGCCGCGCGGTAGCCGAGTGGTATAGGTATCGGATCGTGGTTTGCCTTGTCACGAGTTCGAGCCCAGTACCACTAAAGACCCGCCGTGTAGGGCAGCGATGCACGTTAAATCTGTCGAGAGCTGAAACGTCCTCCCGTTGGTGTGGTGTCGTCCACGTCACTTGACACCATGGTTCAAAATTACGTGGTCCGTCGCCAAAAGCCCTCGTGTAGCTGAACAGTGCAACGTTAATATTCAATCAATCAATCACAAATCTATCCTGAAAAGTTAAAAAAAGGGGGGGCCTTAAGGGTTTAACAGTTCTTCCACTTTTACTGGTGGAGCAACCGCTTGGTCGGGGATTTCGGGGATTTCCAGCAAAAAAAGGGTTGCGGGAACCCCTTTTTAACAAGAGCCGATCTTTTTGGAAGTGTTTTCCCAACCCTTAAACAGGATAGAATTGTTCTCTGTTAAAGGTTGTGAATAGAAAACATTTACTACAATTTAATGTTATTTTAAATTAAATATAGAAAAAAATCCCTTTTGGGTTAATCCCTTGTGATCCCTCATTTTACCAAGTAATGGAGTGGGTTTTAAGGGGATACACTAAAAATTTTGATGGCCACTTTTCCCCGTATTAGCTCAGAAGATGCGTCGGAAAACTTATGGTGCTGTGGGTATTCTAAAGTGGTACACTGGAAAATTAAATTGAGGAAATCCGGATGGCCATTCTTTCCGAAAAGATGGATTTTAAAAACGATTCGAATCGTAACCCGGGTGAAAAGGATTCACAAAAAATCGAGATCAAAAAAATGGGTTTAAAAATCCAAAATTTTTTTTTCCAAATCTGCATTTTTTAAATATAAATCCCTTTTTAGAAAAACAACAAAAATACCATAATAAACGATCTCTTTCAAGGTAAAAAAAATTTTTTTTGGGTTTATGGAATTCCCCACGATTACAATTATTTTATTACCATATCAAAAGTATCAAGTATGAAAGAAGACATTTATTTTTTAAATGTACCCTTTTTTCATTAAAAAAATTTAGAAAATAGATAATATAGCTTATAGTTCACAATGCTTAACACATCAAGCTTTTTAAAACAACAGTCTATAAAGTCTAGGGATCCAAAGGGTTTCCCGCCATCACTTGGAGATGTTGGGCAATCAAAAAAAGGGTGCCCCGGAACAGATGACCCCAGATCATATAGATTAGGCTTTGGTGGACGTGATGATAAATGATTTTTTTGTTCTTGCCAGTAAAGAAAGGATCATATTTCGGTGCAGAACTGCCTGTGATAAATAGTGTTTAAAAGATGTACTTCAAAAATTGTTTTTATGGTTTTCCCAAAACAGAAAAATCGAATGTCGTTTTTCTGATGAAATATCAATTCACGAATCGATTCAGTGCTCATATCATTTAAAATCGTTTTTTTGGGGGGAAAATCGATTCTTGGGTTAATCGACCGATCCCATCTCTAGAGTTAACTCTCCTTAGCGCCCCACTCATTTTTTTTTTCTTCGGTCAGCTTATACTTAGTATTGTTTGATTTCCGTCAAAGGTGAACTCTTAGTTTAATGCGCGTCGTGCGCATTGACGGACTTCGGGTTGGGGCCCCAGTCCCGGGGCCTCCCTCGGGGGGGGGTCCTTTTTGTTCCGACTCCGTTTTATAATCATGACCCGGGAAAATTTTTGTGGGCAAATATTTTTCCCGACATATTCTCCAAAAAAACAGGGACTTTCAGACGATGTCAACTGGCAAAGGCAAGACTGTAGATTAAGTAAGCCAGTGTCCCGTCGGGGTGGCCCAAAACCATAAGCAATCTTTAATTATTTATCGAAATTGCCTTCAGTCGGCCAATTTGTGAAATTGTGAGTCGTGCAATTTACCAAAAGTCGTTTTTACAGTATTTAAAGATTACAGGTAGGGGCCCACTTTGCATAAGGCCCCGGGCCTCACAACCGTATGTTATGTCGCGAAAGCATTGTAGTTGCACGTCAAGTGTTTTAAAAACATTTTTAAACTAAATGTCGGTTCGCATTTAAGGGTCTCGTTTATACCCACCCCGAAATCTCGAGTGTAAGAAACCCATGGAGTTTTTTCCCATATTTCATCAAAATATTGTTGCAATTGCGGGAATAAAAAGATCTAAAAAACGAAAAAAATTAAATTTTCCATTATTTCGATTTTTTTAAAAAAAAATTTTAAGATTTTAAAAATTATTTAAAGATCTGAAAATCATATCTAGTGCATTAAAACGATCATAAAAAACTTTTAAATTATCGGGTAAAAAGTAAAACAGGGGAAAAAATTTCCTTTTTTTTGCTCTTTTAAACGCGCATACTTTAAAATTTTTAAATTAATTTTTTTGAGAGTAATTTTTGTTTGCATTGCACATTTGGGAAAGGAAAGTAAACTAACTCCGTTTTTTGCGGAAGGATACATGAAATTTCCCCGTATTTTTCCAATAATGGTAATTTTTGACTCTTCCGTGGGGACTGTGTAACAGGTTTTTTTTTTTTTTTTTTTTCCAAGTTATTTTTTAAAAAGGAATTCAAAGCGTATTAAAGAAACTATTTATTTTTGCCTTTTTTGGAAGTGCAGTGCATTTTTTGAATTTGCACTTGAAAATTTTGCTAATACGTCTTCTAAAATAAGTTATTTCTTTTTTTTTTTATTCTATTTTTTCTTAAATTTTTTTATATCCCAGAAAAAATTATATTTTGTTAATCACCAAAATGAACAATTAATATTTTTTAAAAATCCCCCTTAATCGCCCAGGATAAAAGTGAATAAAACCCATTCTTTTTTTTTCAAACCCCCAAAAAATTGAGAATCGTGCCATGTGGGGAAGAGGCGTTGAAAAGCAAAAACTTTTGGGGGTTTGAAAATTCGCCCCTGCGGACTTTTCTTTTTTGCCCAAAATTTTCCCCAATATTTACCCGCCACCCCCGATGGTATTGTGGGGTTTAAATTGCCCCCTTCTTGCCAAGACATAACCCAAATTGAAGCAAAAGTTTAAAAAAAAAAAAAACCTTTTCGGGGGAAACCCGGGGGGTTCGGCCAGGTACAAAATAAATAAAAATTACGATTATTTTTCCCCAAAGCCAGGGGCAATTACAAGTAACGGGAAAAGGAATATTGCTTTTTTAATTGGACAAAAAAGGGTGTAAAATAGAAAAATATTCAAGGACGAGGGTTTTTTGGCGAAAAAAAAAATTTTTAAAAAAGTTAGAACCTTTTTTTTTTAATTGTTTTTGCCAGAATTTTACAGACCCAAAGATACCCCAGATGGGTGCAGATACGAAACCCCGGCTTCGATTCGGGAAGCACGGGAAAAAAGCAAAAATTTTTGTGAATAATTTTTTTGCGGGATTATATAAATTTATAACGCAATGAACTACTGCAAATTAAATAATGTAAATATATATGTAAATCCCTTCCATCATGAAAATATGAAATTAAATCATAAAAAAATTTTTTGTTTTTTTTTTATCTTTTTTTATTGTTCTTTTTTTGGTTATATCTTTATATAAATTTTTATATCTTCAATAAATGCAAAATTTAAAAAAAAAATCTACATTTGAAAAATTCTTTTTAAAAAGTATATAATGGGGCTGGTACTTTTAAAAATTTTTTAAAAAAATTTTAGTCAACCCAAAAAAAGCTCCCAAATTTTTTTTTTAATATTGTAATAAAAGTTACCTAATCAACTAATAAAAAAAGTTTTTACGAAAAACCCCTTTTTTTTTTTTAATACTTGTAAATTGACACGTGAACAGGGTCCCCCCCCTCCCCTTCATTTTTAAATTTTAACAAAACAAATCATTACACAATTTTAATGTTTGACATCTAAAGGGGGTTGGGAAAAGAACCGTAAAATTTCCCCGGATTTTCCCCTCTTTTTAGTTTTTTAATTTTATTTTAAATTATTTGTTAACCCGAAATGTTTAAAAAAGATTTTTGGAAATTTATTCTAAATATATGAATAATTCCCTCTTGTACCCATAGCTTAGGTTTCCACAACATTTTTTCTTTTTTGGCTTTTTTTAAAAAATAATACAAAAAATCTGGAAATTTTTTTTCCCTTTAAAAAAGGCAAATTTTTTAAAGCCTTTTTGAGGAAGGAAAAAAAAGCAAAAGACAAAAAAAAATTTTTTAATGACATAAACATAGAAATCATCAGGAAGCCTGACATCAAGAGAGTAAGAAAAACCTCAGAAAAAAAAGGAAAACGTAATGCATTCTTTTTTGTTTTGCACTTTTAATTTTATTTTTCCCATCAGGGTTTAAATAAAAAAGGACAAAAACCGAGTTTTCCCCTTTTCCCTTGCCCAACAAGCCCGACCCCTACAAATTTAACATCTTTAAAACCCCCTTTTACATCATGGGTCTTTTTTTTTGTCCTTTATCTTGCTATTTGTTTGTTTGGAAATTGGAAACCCCAAAATCAGGGGTTTCCAAATTTTTTATCAGTAGCTACCCCTTTTTCGAAAAGGGTTTTTTTTCAGTCCCCTTCAGTAGCGCCCCAAAAAATTTTTTCAAGTAATCATTAATAACAAATATTTAAATTAAAATTTTACGTATTATAAAATTTAAATTATAATCAAAAAAAATCGACGGCAGGGGGGCCGGACCCCAGGCCCCCCCCTTTGGGTGATCACCACTGGCCCCCTTTTTTAAAATTTTTTTTGAAATTATGTTAAGGCTTACAATATAAAAATATAATAAAAAAAAATACCCCAAAAAAAAAGTTTTACAAGAATAATTTAACCAAAAAAATTGTCAGAAAATTAAGTGAGAAAAAAGTTTTATAAGATTTCTTTTGTTTTTTAATTTCACAAAAATATAAACAAAAATTTTCAGAAACATAGATTGTAATTGCATATTAGTTCAATTTTAATTAAAAATAGTAATGGGGTTTTTTGTATTGATAAAATGTTATTTTTTAATATTTTTATTTCATAACCCTTTAAATAACGTAACAAATATAAATATTTATTTTATTAAACAATTTTTTAATTTTTTCCGAATTTAAAAGAAATGTATTATAATTTTTTAAAAAAAATCTAAAAGGGGTTTTTATGTTTTTTTCCTTTTGCTTCCTTGCGGTTTTAGCGGTTTTGTGACGCCGACTACCGTACAGGGGGGCCTTTGGGGTTTAATTTCCGGCCAAGACCCCATAGTTGTAATTTTTATAGTGCCTTTGAAACATGGTAGGACTCTAAATAGCCATTTAAACAAATCATCCTTTGAGAGGTTGGGGATGATTGATTGATTGGGGAAAATTAACATCGCACTTTTTTAGCTACACGGGGTTTTGGCGACGGACCACGTAATTTTGGGAAACCCTGGTCAAAAAAGGGCGTGGACGACAACCCCGAGCTGGCAACCCCCCTCCCAACTCCCACACCACACCAACGGGAGGGGCGTTTCAGCTCTCGGGCAGATTTAACGGCATCGCCGCCCCAAAGGCGGGTTTTGTACTGGGGGGGAAACCGTGACAAGGCAAGAAGATCCGATACCTAAACCACTGGCTACCGCGGCTACGAGAGGTTGGGGACCCCTTTATTATCATTATTTTATCAAAAAGGGGTTTTAACTTTTTAAAAATAAAAGGGTAAATGGGGGAAATTTTGCCAATGAAGAAAGGGAAACAACCATATCGGGCACTTCAACAGAGGGCGTTAAAAAAACTAAAAAATTGGGGAAAAAAAGGTTTTATAGTTTCAGGTTTAAAAAACATGCAGAAAAGCACAAGATTTTTTCACACAGCTTCCCAAAAAAATTTTTAAAACCAATTTGGGAAAAATTTTTTTCTCAAATATGGGGGAAAAAAAAACGAAGGTGTGAAAACTTGGGGCACAAAAATATGAAATGGGCTGCAAATAATTTTTATAGGGCTCAATTTCAAATAATTTGCAATTTAGTGAAAAAAAAAAGCAAACATATCCCAAAAAAACTAAATAATACATGGTTTGGTGAATTTTGGGGCATAGTTTTATTATTGATGCGGGAAATTTTATTAAAATAGTATGAATTTTTTTTTTTAACAAATACAATACTTTTACAATCTATAAAAACCTTTTAACAAGTTGATTAAATTTTTAAAAATTGTTTCAGGATATATTTTTTTAATAATGGAATGGGTTCCCCCAAAAATTTTTATAGTCAAGGGGTTTCCCCAATTAAAAATGTGTTCCACGGAACCCTGGGGTTTTACAGTCACAATAAAAAAAATTTAAAAAAAATTATAAATATGTATATGCACAATAGATTCACATTCTGTATGAAATTTGTATAATTTCAAGTATTTAAAACCCATCTGATTCTTTTAAAAATGAAAATTTTTTTTTATATATAATAGCTTTATATTTTTGCAACACCTTTTTTTTTTTTATTTTAATATAACGAAGAATATTAAAACACACATTTTATCTTTTTTATATATATACCTTTTTATTAGATTATGAATATTCTATTGTTTTACTACCTTGGGTTTAAGAGATAATTTTTTTACTGTCGGGACCCTTTTAGCAAAACTAAAAATTTTTTAAACAAGATTTTTCCCTTTTGGGAAAAAAGTAAAAAAGGGAATTTGGGGAAAACCCTTATTTTTAAAAATTTAAAAGAACAAAAAAAATTAAAACCCCCAAAAAATAAAAGTTTAATTTGGTTGCATTTTTAATTTTTCAGTTTTGAAGTAAATTATTTTTGTTGGGGAAAAAACAAAATTAAAACGGGATTTTTAATTTGGTTCTTTTAAAAAATTCTAGCCCTTTTTTAAAGATAAAAATTTCAAAATTATTTAAAATTATTTTATTTTTTAAGATTTTAAAAAATAATTTTTATTTTTTAAATTTTAAATAAAGGAAAATTTTAAAACTTTAAAAATTAATCAAGTTTAAAAATGTTTTTTCCTGCAAGGGCATTTGGTTTTGGCCCTCCCTTTTTCTTAAGTCCCCAAAAATGACGCGAGTAAAAAAACTTTGGGATTTCATGACCTTTTTCAAACTTGGGAAAGATGGGGGAAAGAGCAAAAAAGAGGGGGCAGTTGGTTTCATATAAACGTTGTCACAGACCGTAAAAATCCTGGAACCCCCCAACCCGGGGAAGAATGCCGAAGTTTCCCCCTTTTCTTTGGTTTTTTAAAAAAAAGTAGAAGGGGGGAGGGGGTTTTAGGGCCCCAAAAAGTTGGGAACGAACAGAAGCTAAAACTAAAAGGGGAAGATTCTAAAAATGATGTCACATTTTCTTTCCCTCATGACGGCTGTCAAAACATAATCATCAGAAAGTTGAATAAAGTAAGCGAAATTTTGGAAGAATCAGCATAAAAAATGTTTATTTAAAAAATCGAAAAATTAGGGAAAATTTTTTTTTAAAAAAAAGGCATAAAATTCATCTTTTAAGGAACTTTTACCTTCGTCATTACGACCAGTAGACTAGTGCGCCCCCTTTGGGAACCCCCAATCCCCCCCGAAGAGGGCGCTTTCATCGTTTCGATTTTCGATTTCTTCAAGGGGCCCAAGGGAAATTTTGAAGAGAAACAATAAGTTATAAAATGAACTGTTTGGATACAAGGATAAATTTTTTTTGGTCAAAAAATTTAAACCCCAACTTAAGTGACTGCATGAAATTTCATTGTGTAGCGCAAAGGCTAATTTTTCAATAGGTTTATTTTAAACCAAATTTTAAAATAAATAGAAAATTTCCGAATTCAACAATTCTCCCCGAATTAAAAATATCGGCTTCTGCGCAAACTATAAAAAAAGGGAAATATCAAAAACAGAAAATGTAACATAAAAAAAAGTTCTGGTTTTGAAGAAAAAAATGTTGCATTTGTTGTTTTGATGAAAATACCGATGCGAATGATGTTAAGCACCTTGTATGATATTGTAATAAAAAACGGCAGAAAAATTTGGGGAAAAAATTATGAAAAAAAGCTACAAATTATACCCCTTTTTGCGATATTAACAGAGAGGAGAGACAAAAACGCTTTAAATTTTTTTTTTATTTAACTGTGTTGGAGGTTTATGTTGTTTTTTTCTTTTTTAATGAATAGGGTTTGCAAAAAACCATTAAAAAGGAGATTTTAATTTTTATGTATGTTGAAGGGGCAGTTATATTTCATGCTGCGTATTTTTTTGGGAATAAATATCTATAAATGATGCAATTAATCAAAAAAATTCCGCTTTTTTTCTAACCAGGAGCGTAGCTACATCGTTCGCCACAATGATGGGGCCCTGGAGCCAAAAGGGCCCCAAATATGAAGCAAAAGATCTGAAATTTTAAAGGTATCCAAAAAGGCCCCAAGAAAGTTTTGAAACAGGGCCCACTTGGTCAGCAACCCCGTGTCATACCATACGGCATCCGGAACTGTTAGTATATTGGTTGGCACACACAGCTCAAAAATTGCTAACCATAAGAAATTTAAGGGGAAACAATTGGTATCAAGTAAAAGGCATCTAGTTTCATATCACTTATTCTTTTTTTGTGTCAAAAATGTCTTTTTGTTGAATTTTCCACCTATTCGCGATTTGGGACCGTAAGATTTCTTAATACCTTAAAAAAGGGGATCTTTTCCCAAACGTTAAAAGGTGTTATTTTATATATTTCGATCCTACTAACAGTCCTGACGCAGCTTTGAGGTAATTTATAAAAACAGCGATTCTCAAACTGGGGCGTTCCCTGGGGGTAATAACCTGAGGGGGACCCTATTGAAAAGTCTAAAACAAAAAAATTATTTTATAAAATAATACCCAGAAAGTTTTTTTTTTCCCTCCAGTAAACTCACTGGCAGGTAGATATTCAGCATACCGCCCTGGTGTAACAGTAGGGAAATATGTAAACCGTTTTATGAGCTACTTTTTGCGATTCTGTTTCGTGGAAGTGTGGTTCCGGATAGCGCATTTTTTTAATCTTATTTCAATACGATGCAGACAATACTTAATTCTTTCCAGAACTTTTTTTTTTATCGTCAATGCTTTCACATAATTAATACACGATGTTTAGGGAGCTACTTTTTTTGTAGTATAATCCTTTAATGGGGGGAAAACTAAATTATTTTTTCTTTTTACTTCTTCTTAAAGATTTTTATATAAACAAAAGAGCAAACGATTCTGAAAACAAAAAATGTGTATGAATATGAGTATTATAATAAAGAAAACATTTTAATGTCGCAATGAAACAAAACAATTTTAATTTTGAGCGGAGGAATTTTATTCACTACTTATATATAATATTTAACAATTTAACGTAAAAAAATCTCTTAGACCCTGTTTACAAAATTAATTTGCTCCTTTCTAACAAAAGTTCTTTGCAATGGAAGTAGTGCATAATGAATCACTTGCTTTCTTAATTAATTTTTAAGCAGGAAAAAATAGAAGCATTTAAAATATCGGATTTTTCAGTTGCTTATGTCTTCTATAGGGCTGCGGTAGCTCAGTGGTCAAAGATATCGAATCATGGTTGGCATGTCATGAGTTCGAGCCCAGTACTACTACAGACCCGCCGTGAAGGGCAGAGATGCACACGTTAAATCTGTCGTGAGTTGAAATGTCACTCCCGTTGGTGTGGTGTGGTAGTTAGAAGAGGGTGCCAGCTCAGGTGTCGTCCACGCCACTTGACCATGGTTCAAAATGACGTGGTCGTCGCCAAAAGCCCTCGTGTAGCTGAACAGTGCGACGTTAATATTCACTCACTCACTCACTATGGCTTCCCTGTGATAAAAAAAATGTTTGTGTAAGAAGACCAGTTTCCCAGAGGGGGCAGCTAGAGCATAGAACGAACACACAGAAATGAAAAGTGTACAAATTTGGTTTATTTTTAATTTAAAAGCATTTTCAAACCTCATAAATATTTATTTTATAAACTTCATTTTTAATAATCATGTTTCATCATCCCATATAAACTGCATATCACACCATCATGATTCGGCACACAAATAGCATTTTCATTGAAATATCTTAAATATCAATTTATACAACGAGAAAATATATCACTTACAATTAGGATTTGAAGCCGGTATTAGTTTATAGCATGTTATTGATTGGCAATGCATATAGCATGATTGAGATACTGAGCCTTTATTAGGTGGACGACTTCATATGCGAAAGAGAAAAGCGAGGATTCAAAATTTATTCAAATGGATCGCTCATAAATGCTTAAAAAATAAAATTAATTACTTAAATAATAAAATTAAATTACATAAAAGAATTATATCTCCATTAGGGGCTCATGGGCAAGTTTTTAGAATAAAAAGGGGACATTATGCCCCCTTACGGCATAATGTCCAAATATACTTCATATTTTAAATATAATTGAAATAAGTCATCAAATAATTTTTCTTAACTATTCCTATAAGCGGA
Organism: Trichonephila inaurata madagascariensis; assembly: GCA_019973955.1. Lineage (NCBI taxonomy): Eukaryota > Metazoa > Arthropoda > Arachnida > Araneae > Nephilidae > Trichonephila > Trichonephila inaurata. Next base: position 119,534 of record BMAV01025395.1, read on the forward strand.
TAAGACAAATTTTTAAATATTGTTTTTATTACAAAATAATTGTGCATATACTGCTCTAAATATTTTAAAAAATACACAAATTGTACATCTACATAATTTTCATTGCAAATCATAATACCTTAAGATGGTTTTAGCAATATAATAGACTAGGATTAGCTTTGCAATCATGAGTGTTTATTATTTTGAAATCTTTAAAAAAAAACCGAATAGAAATTTAAATTCTAAGAACTAAATTAGAACAGAGTCAATGACATATCTATAATTTCAAAAGTAAAAACTAATGAAAATTCTTCACAGACCAGTGAAAGGTCCATTCAAATCTGATTTCATTTTCTTATTTTTCGATGATATTATTCGATACAAAGCCGTCAGGAAACTCACCGAAATGAATTCACACAGAGGGAGAAAAAATATTGCCAGGTAGAATAACACATAACAAAAACCGTTGAAAGGGCTTATTGGAGCGTATTAATAATAGTGTTGACGTATTCAAAATAGATTTCCGTCCAGAATTCTTGTGGTGTGTTGACATTATCACCCCATCCGGTTTTCACGGCAGGTGAGGTTGCAACACGCAAATCTCAATTTCGGCGAACGACTGCAAATAAACTGAAGCGAAGTAATTGAAAAGAGGGAGAAATGTGTGTGTGCTCCAGAACGGAACGGATTTCGGAAAACTCCAAAGCGAAAAACTATAAAATACAAATTTTTCTTTGTAAGCTTTGGGTGGAGACTTTAACCCATTTCTAGGATGATATCGCCTGAGCCGTAGGAATAAAGGCTATTAGTAAATTCGCTTACGCTTCTAAAAAAGAAATGCATAAACACCTGCAAACGATTGCTGCGGCTTCCAGTTATTTTATTTTTAATGAGGAAACAGCAGCTGTGTAAATGATTTTTGAAACAAAACGTCAACAGAATAGCTTTCTAATCGGAGAAAGTTTTTTTTTGTTCTTCGAATACTGTCGGAATTTTTTCTTCTTCTTTCTGCATAGATATTTTCGAGTAAAATAAAAAATAATTGTGGAAGTGATTGTTATTTTTGTTAATACTTCAATGTTTTGATTCTTAGTTATTGTTTGAAGAACACAGTAATTATTATATGAATACACTTACGTATATTTTTGTCTTCTTTTTGTTTTCAATAGCTGAAGGGAAAAAAAGTATTTCTTCTAGAATGATTCTTAAAAGAGTTCCTGAATTCTTATTCAGTGTTCTTCAAGAATATTGAGTATAAATTAAAAGCAGATATTCTTTTTCTTTCTTTTCGCTTAGGTTTCATTTTTTAGAGTCTGAAATTCAACAATTTAATTTTAAAAAATATCAATTTATTACTTGCATTCTAAAGGTATTTTTTATTGAATAAAAATAAGAAAAATAGATTTTTTACCTTTCTGCTTGCTTATGATTTAGGGACAGATTTTGGAGGTAAAGTCGGAATGTGGAGATGCTAAAATCCGTCGAATCCGTCTCTAGTTTTTGTTGGACAGTTTGAATTTGAAAATTAAAGTAAATTGAAAAAATTAATGATAAGACTGAGTTATTATTTTTATTAATTTTTTCTTTTAAATTAGATTTTGAGGGCTAAGGATATCAATGAAAGGGCTAATGCAAAGCGAATGAAAAAAAAAGAACCAAGAGCCTTTAGATATAAAACGAAAAAATAATACAAACAAGATTTCTACTTGAAGAAACTGGCAAAAAATGTGATCGTTTCATACAACGCATTTCACTAAAGAACCCTAAATACAATCTATCTGTGGTGGCCGCGCGGTAGCCGGTGGTATAGGTATCGGATGGTTTGCCTTGTCACGAGTTCGAGCCCAGTACCGCCTAAGACCCGCCACTTTCGTGTGGGGCAGCGATGCACGTTAAATCTGTCGAGGCACAAACGTCCTCCGTTGGTGTGGTGTCGTCCACGTCACTTGACACCATGGTTCAAAATACGTGGTCCGTCGCCAAAGCCCTCGGTAGTAGCTGAACAGTGCAACGTTAATATTCAATCAATCAATCACAAATCTATCCTGAAAAGTTAAAAAGAAGTAGCCTTAACGGTAACAGTTCTTCCACTTACTCGGTGGAGCAACCGCTTGGTCGTGCAGTTACTGGATTTCAGCGAAAAGGGTTGCGGGAACGGCCATTTTTACAAGAGCCGATCATTTCAAGTGCTTTCAACCTTAAACAGGACTAGAATTGTTCTCTAGCGAAAGGTTGTGAATAGCAAACATTTACTACTACATTTAATGTTATGTTAATTAATATAGAATAAAATACCTTTGGGGCTAATAGCTGTGTGATCCCTCATGCTACCAAGTAATGGAGTAGTTTTAAGGGATACACTACAAAGCATTTGATGGCCACATTTCCTCGTATTAGCTCAGAAGATGCGTCGGCAACTTATGGTACGCGTGCTGGGCTATTCTCAAGTGGTACACTGGCATTAATGCAGGTAACTACCGGATGGCGATTCTTTCCGAAAAGATGGATTTTAAAATCGATTCGAATCGTAACCCGATGAAATGGATTCACAAAAAATCAGAGATCTAAAGAATGGATTCGCAAAGTATCAAATTTCTTTTCCAAATCTGCATTTTGTGTAAATATAAATCCCTTTATAGAAAAACAACAAAAATACCATAATAAACGATCTCTTGTCAGAGTGATAAAACAAATTTTTTTTTGGTTCATGGAATTCTACGATTACAATTATTTTATTACCATATCAAAGTATCAGAGTATGAAAGAAGACATTTATTTTCTAAATGTACTTGTTTCATTAAAGGATGAGAAAATAGATAATATAGCTTATAGTTCACAATGCTTAACACATCAAGCACTTTAAAAACAACAGTCTATCAGGTCTAGGATCCAAACGGTTCCGCTCATCACTTGAGATGTTGTAGCAATCGAAAAAAGGTGCTCTAAGGAACAGATGATCCACGATGCCATATAGATTATGGCTGTGGTGGACGTGATGATAAATGGGAGTTTTTGTTCTTGCCAGTGCAAGTAGGATCATACTTCGGGTGCAGAACTGCCTGTGATAGAAAATAATAGTGTTTAAAAGATGATACGTCATATAAAATTGTAAAATAATTTATGGTTTTACCAAAACAGAAAAATCGAATGTCGATTTTCTGGGATGAAAATATCAATTCACTTTGAATCGATTCAGTGCTGCATATCAATTTGAAAATCGATTTGTGAAATCGATTCTTCGGTCATCGATCTCGAATCACCCATATCTCCTAAGAGTTAACTTCTCCTCTTAGCGCCCCACTCATTTTTTCTTCTTTCGTTCGGTTTGTCATGCTTATACTTGAGTATTGTTTGATTTCCGTCAAAGGTAGAACTCTTAGTTTAATGCGCGTCGTGCGCTATTGACGCATGAACTTGTCTTAGGCTTGGGCAGTCCCAGGAGCTACTCTCCTCGGTGGGGGGTCTCGTTTTGTTCTCGACTCCGTGTATGGGATCATGATCCGGATAATTTTTATGGTCAAATATTATTTCAGTACATATTCTCCGAAAAACAGGGACTTTCAAAAACTGCATGCCAACTGGCAATGCCGCAAGGAACTGTACGATTAAATGTAGCCAGTGTCTATGTCCGGGCCTGACCTAATACCATTAGCAATCATTCAATTCATTTAGTCGAAATATTGCCTTCAGTCGAGCCAATTTGTGAAATTGTGAGTCGTGCACATTTATTTGCTTCAAATTGTCGTTTGTACGAGTATTTAAAGATTACAGGTAGGGCCTACTTTTGCATAAGGGCCCAGGGCCTCACAACTGTATGTTATGTCGCGAAAGCATTGTACGTTGCACGTCAAGTGTTTAAAGACATTTTCAAACTAAATGTCGGTTCGCATTTAAGGCTCTCGTTGATACGCCACCACGAAATCTCGAGTGTAATGTTAATCCTATGGAGTTTCTTTTCTCCTATATTTACATCCCAAATTATTGCTTGCAATTGCGTGGAATAAATGCACATCCTAAAAAGCGAAAAAATTAGAAATTCTTCCATTATTTCGATTTTTTAAAAAAAAATTCTAAAAGTATTTTAAATATTATTTAAAGATCTGAAAAAATCATATCTAGTGCATTAAAACGATCATAAAAGAACGTATAAATTATCGGATAAAAAGTAAAACAGAAGAATTTCCTTTTTATGCTCTTTCAAACGCGCATACTTTAAAATTTTTAAATTAATTTTTTTGAGAGTAATTATTAAGTTAGCATTGCACATTTTGGTAGAAGGAAAGTAAAACGTAACTCCGCCTTCTTGCGGAAGGATACATGAAATTTCCCCGTATATTTCCGACGATGAATGGTAATTTATGACTCTTCCGTGGGGACTGTGTAGCAGGTTTTTTTTCTTTTTTCTTTTTCCAAGTGGGGCTAGTTTTCAAAAGGAATTCTAAGCGTATTCAGAAACTATTTACACTGCTTCTTCTTTTGGAAGTGCAGTGCATTCTTTTGAATTTGCACTTGAAAATTTCTGCTAATACGTCTTCTAAAATAAGTTATTCTCTGTTTTTTTTTTATTCTATTTTTTCTTAAATTTTTTTATATACTAGACAAAATTATATTTTGTTAATCACACTAAAATGAACAATTAATATTTATTAAAATACCTGTAATCGTCCAGGATAAAAGTGAATCAAATTTTTCCATTCTTTTCTTTCAAACCTCCAAAAGAGTGAGAATCGTGCCATGTAGGAAGAGGCGTTGAAAAGCTTAGAAAACTCTTTGGGTTTGAAAATTCGTCCTGCGGACTTTTCATGTCAAAATTTCAATATTTAGCTGCCACTCCCGATGGTATTGTGGAGGTTAAATGTCCCTTCTTGCCAAGACATAACTCCTATTGAAGCAGCCAGCTTAAAAAAATTCTTTTCTGGGGAAACTGATGGGTCGGCCAGGTACAAAATAAATGAAATTACGATTACTTACCCAGAAGTACAGGGGCAATTACAAGTAACAGAGAAGGAATAGCTGCTTTTTTATGATATGGACAAAAAGGAGGGTGTAAAATAGAAAAATATTCAAGGACGATGGTTTTGGCGAGATAAAAATGTTTAAAAAGTTAGAACCTTTTATTTTAATTGTTTGTGCCAGAACTTACAGATCAAAGATATCCTAGATCGGTGCAGATCACGTAACCCAGCTTCGATTCTGGAAGCACAGGAAAAGCAAAAATTCTTGTGAATACATCTTTTTTGCTGGATTATATAGAATATAACGCAATGAACTACTGCTAATTCCAAATAATGTAAATATATATGTAAATACCTTGCATCATGAAAATATGTAATTAAATCATAAAAAAATTTTTTGTTTTATTTATCTGTTTTATTGTTCTGTTTGGTTATATCTTTATATAAAGTTTATATCTTCAATAAATGCTAAATTAAAAAAAAATCTACATTTGAAAAATTCATTTTTGAAAGTATATAATGTGCTGAGTACTCTTAAAATTTTTCAAAAAATTTAGTCAAGCTATTAAGCTGCCACTATTTTTTAATATTGTAATATAAGTGTACCTAATCAACTAATAAAATAGTTTTTACGTAAACACTTTTTTTATTTTATACTGTAAATTGACACGACTGAACAGGGTCTGCCTCACTCATATTTAATGCACACAGAACAAATCATTACACAATTTTAATGTTTGACATCTCAAGGAGTTGGAAAGAATCCGTGAAATTCGATTTTCCTCCTCTTTTTAGTATTATTTTAGTTAAATTATTTGTTAACTACGAAATGCTTAAAAAGATTTTTGGTATTGGTTATTCTAAATATATGAATACATTCTCTTGTACACCATAGCTTATGTAATCCACAACACTTTTTCTCTTTTGTGCGTTGTTTTAAAAAATAATACAAATAATCATGATGTTTTTTATTTGCTTTTGTACTTATAAAAGCAGAATTTGAGTTTCTCATTTTGAGGAAGGAAAGAAGCAAAAGACAAAAAGAAATTTAATGACATAAACATAGAAATCATCAGGAAGTTCTGACATCAAGAGAGTAAGAAAATTTCTCAGAGAAAAGGAAAACGTAATGCATTCGTTTGTATGCACATACATTTTATTCTTCATCACGAATTAATAACCAAAGGACAACACCGCAGTTTTCCGCACTTACCTGCCCGACAAGACTGACCCTCTACAAATTTAACATCTTTCAAACCCTCTACATCATGGGTCTTTTTGGTGTCTTTATCTTGCTATTTGTTTGTTTGTAATGTGAAACTCACAAAAGTCAGGGGTTTCCAAACTTTATCAGTAGCTATCCCTTTTCGAAAAGGGTTTTCTTTTCAGTCCCCTTCAGTAGCGCACGAAATTTTCAAGTAATCATTAATAACGAATACTTAATTAAATTTTACGTATTATATACTTAGAATTATAATCAATCAAAAAATCGACGGCATTGGGGGGCCGGACCCCAGGACCCCCCCTTTGTGATCACCACTGGTCCCCTTAAAATTTTTCTGTAATATGCTTAGCATACAATATATAAATATAATAAGAAAAAATAGCCCCCAAAAAAGTTTTACAAGAATAATTTAACTAAAAATATTGTCAGAAAATTAAGTGAGAAAACGTTTTATAAGATTTCTTTTGTTTTTCTAATTTCACAAAAGTATAAACAAGTTTTCAGAAACATAGATTGTAATTGCATATTAGTTCAATTTCAATTAGCAATATAGTAATGGGCTTTTTATGTATTGATACAATGTTATTTTTTAATATTTGATTTCATAATCACCTAACTAACGTAACAAATATAAATATTTATTTTATTAAACGAATTTTCAATTTTACTGAATTATAATAGCAAATGTATTATAATTTTAATAAAAATCTAAGAGCTTTTGATGCTTTTTATTCGGCTTTAGCTTACTTTCTTGCGTTATAGCGGTTTAGTGACGCCGACTACTGTACAGGCCGGGGCTGGGTTCAATTACCGGCCAAGACACCATAGTTGTGAGTGTATAGTGCCTTTGAAGCATGGTAGGACTCTAAATAGCCATTTAATACAAATCATCTCGAGAGGTTGGGGTATGATTGATTGATTGAATATTAACATCGCACTTTCTTCAGCTACACGGGCTTTTGGCGACGGACCACGTAATTTTACAGCGAACCATGGTCAAAATTGTCGTGGACGACACCTGAGCTGGCACCCCCCTCTCCTAACTGCCACACACCACACCAACGGGAGGACGTTTCAGCTCTCGACAGATTTAACGTGCATCGCTGCCCTACGGCGTTGTACTGGGATGGAAGCTCGTGACAAGGCAAGCCACGATCCGATACCTAAACCACTCGGCTACCGCGGCTGCACGAGAGGTTGGGGACGGTTTATTATCATTATTTTATCAAAATTGGGTTTTGAACTTTTAATAATAAAAGATAAATGAGAGAGAAATTTTGCCAATGAAGAAAGGGAAACAACATATCGGGCACTTCAACAGATTTGACGTTAAAATCTAAAATTAAGTAAAAATGGCTTCTTATAGTTTCAGGTTATAAACACATGCAGAATGCACAAGATTTTTCACACAGCTCTAAAAAATTTTAATACCAATTAGAACAATCTGTTTTCTCAGCAATATGGGAAACAAAACGAAGGTGTGAAAGCTCGTGGAGCACAAAGAATATGAAATGCGACTGCAAATAATTTGCATAGACTCAGTGCAAATAATTTGCAGTGAGTGAAAAAATGCAAGGCATATCCCAGAAATTACTAAAGTATATACATGGTTAGGTGACATCTGGAGCATAGTTTATTATTGATGCGTGAATTATATTAAAATAGTATGAATTTTTTTTTATAACAAATACAATACTTTTTACAATCTATAAAATTACCTATAACAAGTTGATTAAATTTAAATATTGTTTCAGGATATATTTTCTAATAATGGAATGAGGTTCCCCCAGTATCTTATAGCTCGTAGAGGGTTCCTCAATTAAAACTGTGTTCCACGGAACCCTGGGGTTCCACAGTCACAATAAAAAAATTGAAAAACTTATAAATATGTATATGCACAATAGATTCACATTCTGTATGAAATTTGTATAATTTCAAGTATTTAAAACCCATCTGATTCTTTAAAACTGAAAATTTTTATTTATATATAATAGCTTTATATTTTTGCAACACCTTTTTAATTTTATTATATAATATAACGAAGAATATTAAAACACACATTTTATCTTTTGTATATATATACTTTCTATTAGATTATGAATATTCTATTGTTTTACTACCTTGGGTTCCACGAGATAATTTATACTCGTCGGCACGGCCTCTAGCAAAACTAATATCTGGTATCAAGATGGTGAATCAGTTAGATATATTAGTAGAAGGTGTATTTAAGTAGAAGCCTTATTTTTCAATATTGAGGTAGATACAAAACAAATTAAACTCAAAGGATACGTTAATGTGGTTGCATTTAATCTCAGTAGACGTAGACTTCAGCTGTTGTTGTGAAAAAGATCATTGATTCGTGCATTATTATTGTCTAAATTATCTATGCTTGTTATAGATAAAAAATGACAAAATCGTATAGAATTCATTCCATTTTTTAAGAGTTTTAGCAATAATGTTTGTAGTGGTTTAAATCTAATATAAAGATATATAATCTTTATATGTACATGCAAGTTTAATGTTTTCCTGCAGGTCATTTGGTTTGGCCATCCCTGTTCTAAGTCAAGATCGGACAGCGAGAATGACGCGAGTACAACTTTGTATTCATGACCTTTTCAAACTTGAACGATGGGGAAGAGCAATAAAAGAGGGTCAGTTGGTTTCATATAAACGTTGTCACAGACTGTAAAAAGTCAAACTGGAACCCCCCAATCCCGAGAAGAATGCCGAAGCTTTCCTTATCTTTGGTTTGAACTAAAAGTAGAAGGGGAGAGGGGGTTTTAGTGTTCAAACAGTTGGGAACGAACAGAAGCTAATATCTAAACATTGGGGAAGATTCTAAAGTGATGTCACATTTTCTTTCACATCATGACGGCTGTCAAAACATAATCATCAGAAAGTTGAATAAAGTAAGCGAAATTTTGGAAGAATCGTAGCATAAAAAATGTTTTATTTCAAAATCGAAAATTATGGAAATTTTTTAAAAAAAGGCATATATTCATCTTTTAGCGGAACTGTTACCTTCGTCATTACGACCAGTACGACTGAGTACTGCGCCCGCTATTGGACGCAATCCCTCCAGAAGAGGGGCGCTTTCATCGATTTTCGAGTTCGATTTCTGTCTAAGAATATAACAAGGAATTCAGAAGAGAAACAATAAGTTACTAAAATGAACTGTGTGGATACATAGGATACAAGTTTTTTTTTTGGTCAAACAATTGAAACCCAACTTAAAGTGACTGCATGTAATTTCTCATTGTGTAGCTGCCAAAGGCTAATCTTTCACATAGCAAGTTTACGTGGACGCATTTTAAAATAAATAGAGAAATTTCCGAATCTACTAACAATTCTATCCCGAATTCAAGAAATATCGGCTTCTGCGCAAACTATCGAAAGACGGAAATATCAGAAAACAGAAAATGTAACAGCTAAACAAAGTTCTGGTTTGCAAGAAAAAGTGTTGCATTTAACGTTGCTCTTGATGAAAATACCGATGCGAATGATGTTAAGCACCTTGTATGATATTGTAATAAAGATCAGGCTTATGAAGAATTATGCATAAAATCTATGAAGAAAAGCTACAAATTATACCCCTGATATTGCGATATTAAGCAGAGAGGCGTAGAGACAAGATTCGCTTTAAAATTTTAATTTTTTATTTAACTGTGTTGGAGGATTTATGTTGTTTGTTTCTTATTTTAATGAATAGGTTTAAAAGATACAAAATCCATAATATAGGTACGATTTTTAATTTCTTATGTATGTTGAAGGGACAGTTATATTTCATGCTGCGTATTTTTATGGTAATAAATATCTATAAATGATGCGTAATTAATAAACAATAAAACTCTCTGACTTTTTATTCCCTAACCAGGAGCGTAGCTACCATCGTATCAGCCGTATCAATGATACGGGGCCCTCGAGCAACAGGGGCTCCAACATATGTAAGCAAAAGATCGTGAAATTTTAAAGGTATCCAAAAAGAGGCCCCCAAGAAAGTTTTGAAACAGGGCCCACTTAGGTCTAGCAACGCCAGTGTCATACCATACGGCATCCGGAATCATGTTAGTATATTGGTTGGCACACTACAGCTGCAAGATTGCTAACCATAAGGAATATCAAGGCGGAAACAATTGGTATCAAGTAATAAGGCATCTAGTTTCATATCACTTGATTCTTTATTTGTGTCAAAAAATAACGTCTTTGTGTTGAATTATCCACCCTATTCGCATGATTTGGCACCGTAAGATTTCTCTTAATACCTTATAAAAAGGGGAGCTCTTTATCCCAAACGTTAAAAGAGTGTTATTTTGATGATATTTCGATCCTACTAACAGTCCTGACGCATGCTTTGGAGGTAATTCTATAAAGCAGCGATTCTCAAACTGTGGGGCGTTCCCCTCGTGGGGGGTGTAATAACTCTACGAGGGGGGCGCGACCATATTGAAAAGTCTAAAACAAAAGATTATTTTAAAAAATTACTAATTTGCTGAAAGTAAACAAAATACATTCTGATATAATAAAAAATAAAATACACATTTACACTGATATAATATACTTATATAAATGTATCAATACTACACAATGCATTTGATAATTAATTTAACAATACTTAGTTAAAAACAAGTTTAAAGGCCAACTACCATGAGATGTATCCAGAGATATAGTATTACAAAAATTCACTTATCTTGATAATTTGTCGGTTTATATTTAATCTCTTAACTACCGATTAAAAGTTACGCAATTCGCTTCCAATGCCACCGGACACACTGTCAAGGTTCTTTTATTTCATTCAACAGCTTTCGAAATACTTTTATGGATAGCAGTGCACAGAAAAGATCGTACTTCGGAAAGACATATATATACGTCCGGGGAAAATAATGCTTTGGCTGAGTGAGACGTTTATATACGCCGATGGCACTTAAGAGGTTTAAGTCGTATTATAGTCTTAGCATCAAATTATAGTATAATTGAATTCAATACATTGCTATTGTATGAAGGGGACACGATGAAAATTATGATTGAATATTGGGTCGCAAATATTGAAAGTTTGAGAAGCACTTCTATAAAGTGAACAAGAATAGAAATTAGAACAACTTAAATAATAAAATAATGAATGAAAATAATAATTTGTAATCCCTATTTCTTTAATAGACCCATTTTGAATATTTTTTTGCCATACTGTTGAATTCATAAGGCTAGTGAGGTTTTGGGATGACACAAATACTAGAAGATCATTTGTTCTTTCGATACTTGAAAGCATTGTTATTTATTTTTTGTAAATCATTTCCTGGTTTTGAAATCTTCACACAAATTATTTTTAAATTTGGAACAGAAAAATTATTTTTTCCACCTCTTTATTATATTCAAACAAATGCAATAGTTCAGATTTGCGGTGGAAAAGTAGATTTCATCGAACTAATATTAAGTTTACCTATTCAAAATTGTTGATTGAGGAAAGATTTTAAGAAAAAGAAATGGAGCAAGAATAGATTATTATGTATATTTAAATTCATTTTTTCTTTTACGAATATGGTTCCTTTTATATTCTTTTATACAAATAAATTAATAAATTCGAAAATTTTACTTTTAAAGGAAATGGAAAGGAGATTTTTTAAAAATAAGCAATAGATCTAAAATTTATGACTGAATATGAATGGTTCAAAAAACTATGAATTGTGTTAAGATTTAAACTCTTCTGTGAAAAAATGAACTTTTAAAATTGCTAAAAACGAAGGAAAATAGGCAAGCGACTAAATATCTGTCTGTAATATGCATATTTTATCTTAACCTCTCTTCATGCTTAAATACAACCCCGTTTTGTTTATATATAACCAAGTTAATTCTTAAACTAAAAATACGCAAGATAATTACACGAAATTTTGCTTGAAGATAATTCTAAAAATGAAATCAGATTACGAAATAATTATGTGCATAATGAATACTTACTTAAAAACAAAAATAAATTTTCGGACTGATTAGACTCTGACTAACTTTAAATATTATTTAACCAAAGTTAATTTCCTATTCCGGTCAGAGATTGAGTTCTAATGATTTTGCACTTAAAATATTTTTTATTAAATGCATAGAGAATAAAAAGATATAGAAAAATAAATGTTGTGAGATGTTTTGAATCGCCTGAAACTTCTATACGTAAGTATATTTTAAAAGAATTACCGTAAAATCCGGTGTATAAAGCGCACTTTTTTTTTTTTTTAACATAAACATATGATCGAAATTTACGGCCGCGCGTTATATGCAGAGTATAAGGAGGAGGGCTGTGAGAGCTTTGAAAATATACATCATAGAAAAAAAGAGATGATCACTCTAAAAAAAGTGGAACTTTTACATAGATCGAAATACTGTTTATTTAAAAAAAAATGAGACTCGTTATGAAGGTTTGTGATTCTAGAAGTATACTATTTTTTTTTTCTTCCTAAAGCTTTAAATAATACCTCGAATAAATGACTTCAAAACACGAGTATTATTCACGTACATTTCAGGTTCCTTGGTAAAATGGGAATGCGTGTTATACGGCGAATATACCTAAAAATATTAAAAGTTGCAGCTTGAAAGTATAGGTGCGCGTTATACGCCGGATTTTACGGTAAAGAATTCGAGACCAACAATTATTGTCTTCAAACGATCTGTTGATGCGATAAAATTTTTCAAAAAGTTAAGGTTTGATGTTTAAATTATTTGAATTACTTCTTATTTATTACATATTTATTTCTTTGCAATAAAACTTTTAAGCATTATTTTAACAGCAAACTGTTTTGCGGTTCAATATAACGACATCTATTGTAAACCAGCCAAAAAAGCAAAAACGTTTATATTCCTGTTGTTTTAAGTAATGAAATAATACATTTTTATTATAATAAAACGCGTTTTTTTTTTGGCGTATTACAAGTTCATTTATAAGTTTTACAAGTTCATTTATAAGTTTTGACTTTAAATCAAAATAATACTGTTTATTTCTGAAAAAAAAAGAAAGGAAAAGAAATCATTTAGAGCTGGATGATTTATTATTAAATATAGTTGTTAACTGCTGCGATATGGGTGTGTAATTGAGATTATCGAGAATGCAAGTAATTTTTTCCTCTTTTTCTGAAGATAAAATACACAAAAATATGATTAAGGTATCCTGACTACGTTCGGAACCGTATTGATTTTTAGCATAAATGGATGCATTTTCATGATGTTGAGTGTCACTTAGATTAGAATAAATGTATAAAATTGTTTTAAGGAACATTTTGACAAAAAAATATATTTAAATACGATATTACGGCAAAAACTAACTTAAGACAATCTTTTCAAAAATGTTCTCCTTTGTGAAAAATGCTTCTATTATAATCATATTTTGCCTGTATATAAGCTCAGACCTCTCTACAGAGGCTCAGCTAAAATTTTGATATACTAACTTAGAAGGGGATTTATCATATTTTACGACAACAGAGGGAGCAATTTTAAAGAAAACGCCGATAATTATTTTCAATTGGTGGTAACTCTACCAGAAAAGTAATATGAATTTTCAAAATTCTAGTTGAGCCTCTGTAGAGAGGTTTGAGCTATATACAAGAGGGAAAATATTATTATAATGAAGCATTTTACAAGGAGAACATTTTGAAAAAGATTATTTTAAGTTAATTTTGCCAAAATATTGTATTTAAACAATTTTTGTCAAAATGTCTTAAAACAATTTTATGCATGTATTCTAACCTAAGTGACACTAAATATCATGAAAATTATCCATTTATGAGCTTTTTTAAAATCACGGTTCCTAAAGTAGTCGGATACCTTAAGTTAACATATTTTTTTTAAAAATAATTTCCGAATGCTTTCGGGAATCTATCACCTTTAAAAAAGATTTTTTTTATTCTGATAGATGAATTTGAGGTATAACCAAAATTAGTTGAATTAAACAAATAATTATAATACATTAACATTTTTTATTTATTTGAACAGGATTTACTAAGTAAAATTTAAAATTATTCTTACTGGATATATATGGTAAAAGTTTACCTAAGAAAATGGTAAACATTGTTATGATAAAATATAAAAGAATTGTGTATATATATAAAGTATTGTATATAAAAATGGTATATGGCACAGGGGAGGATATTTGTTTTGGCTCGAGGGCCACATTGATGAAGCGAAGGGTGGTGTCGGAGGGCCGTACCTTTTAAAAACGATACCATTCATTAGTTTACTTTTCATCTCAGAAAAAGATATAAATTGAACGATAAAAAAAATTAATAAATACAAGTTAAATAAAATGGTGTAACAGTTTTATTCAATTTATTTATTGTACTTTCATACCATAAGGGACGTCTTAAGGCATGGGCCAACTGGGGCCGGGCCCATGACCTCACCCTCGGTGGGGGCCTCGTTTCGTTCTCGACTCTATATTAATAAGATCATAATCTGGATATTTTTAATGGTCAAATGTTATTCCCGCACATATATTCTCTGAAATATACAGAATTTCAAACTAAATATCAACTGGCAAAAGTGGTAAGACTGTATTGTTATGTAATGACCGTTGTCTATGTCTAAGCCTAAGCCTAATACCATAAACAATCATTCCACTTATTCAGGCAGAGCAAATCCCTGTAAAATTTTATAAAATAATACCCAGAAAGTTTTTTTTTCCCTCCAGTAAACTCACTATTAGAGTAGATATTCAGCATACCGCCCTGGTGTAACAGTAGGGAAATATGTAAACCGTTTTTATGAGCTACTTTTGCGATTCTGTTTCGTGGAAGTGTGGTTCGGATAGCGCATTTTTTTAATCTTATTTCAATACGATGCAGACAATACTTAATTCTTTCCAGAACTTTTTTTTTTATCGTCAATGCTTTCACATAATTAATACACGATGTTTAGGGGAGCTACTTTTTTTGTAGTATAATCCTTTAATGGGGGGAAAACTTAAATTATTTTTTTCTTTTACTTCTTCTTAAAGATTTTTATATAAACAAAAGAGCAAACGATTCTGAAAACAAAAAATGTGTATGAATATGAGTATTATAATAAAGAAAACATTTTAATGTCGCAATGAAACAAAACAATTTTAATTTTGAACGGGGGAATTTTATTCACTACTTATATATAATATTTAACAATTTAACGTAAAAAAAAGAAGAAGAAATCTCTTAGACCCTGTTTACAAAATTAATTTGCTCCTTTCCTAACAAAGTTTTTTGCAATGGAAGTAGTGCATAATGAATCACTTGCTTTCTTAATTAATTTTTAAGCAGGAAAAAATAGAAGCATTTAAAATATCGGATTTTTCAGTTGCTTATGTCTTCTATAGGGCTGCGGTAGCTCAGTGGTCAAAGATATCGAATCATGGTTGGCATGTCATGAGTTCGAGCCCAGTACTACTACAGACCCGCCGTGAAGGGCAGAGATGCACACGTTAAATCTGTCGTGAGTTGAAATGTCACTCCCGTTGGTGTGGTGTGGTAGTTAGAAGAGGGTGCCAGCTCAGGTGTCGTCCACGCCACTTGACCATGGTTCAAAATGACGTGGTCGTCGCCAAAAGCCCTCGTGTAGCTGAACAGTGCGACGTTAATATTCACTCACTCACTCACTATGGCTTCCCTGTGATAAAAAAAATGTTTGTGTAAGAAGACCAGTTTCCCAGAGGGGGCAGCTAGAGCATAGAACGAACACACAGAAATGAAAAGTGTACAAATTTGGTTTATTTTTAATTTAAAAGCATTTTCAAACCTCATAAATATTTATTTTATAAACTTCATTTTTAATAATCATGTTTCATCATCCCATATAAACTGCATATCACACCATCATGATTCGGCACACAAATAGCATTTTCATTGAAATATCTTAAATATCAATTTATACAACGAGAAAATATATCACTTACAATTAGGATTTGAAGCCGGTATTAGTTTATAGCATGTTATTGATTGGCAATGCATATAGCATGATTGAGATACTGAGCCTTTATTAGGTGGACGACTTCATATGCGAAAGAGAAAAGCGAGGATTCAAAAATTTATTCAAATGGATCGCTCATAAATGCTAAAAAATAAAATTAATTACTTAAATAATAAAATTAAATTACATAAAAGAATTATATCTCCATTAGGGGCTCATGGGCAAGTTTTTAGAATAAAAAGGGGACATTATGCCCCCTTACGGCATAATGTCCAAATATACTTCATATTTTAAATATAATTGAAATAAGTCATCAAATATAATTTTTCTTAACTATTCCTATAAGCGGATGAAGCAAACTTTTAAATATTGTTTTTATTACAATATAATTGTGCATATACTGCTCTAAATATTTTTAAAAATACACAAATTGTACATCTACATAATTTTCATTGCAAATCATAATATCTTAAGATGGTTTTAGCAATATAATATAGACTAAGTTAAGCTTTGCAATCATGAGTGTTATTATTTTTGAAATCTTTAAAAAAAAACCGAATAGAAATTTAAATTCTAAGAACTAAATTAGAACAGAGTCAATGACATATCTATAATTTCAAAAGTAAAAACTAATGAAAATTCTTCACAGACCAGTGAAAGGTCCATTCAAATCTGATTTCATTTTCTTATTTTTCGATGATATTATTCGATACAAAGCCGTCAGGAAACTCACCGAAATGAATTCACACAGAGGGAGAAAAAATATTGCCAGGTAGAATAACACATAACAAAAACCGTTGAAAGGGCTTATTGGAGCGTATTAATAATAGTGTTGACGTATTCAAAATAGATTTCCGTCCAGAATTCTTGTGGTGTGTTGACATTATCACCCCATCCGGTTTTCACGGCAGGTGAGGTTGCAACACGCAAATCTCAATTTCGGCGAACGACTGCAAATAAACTGAAGCGAAGTAATTGAAAAGAGGGAGAAATGTGTGTGTGCTCCAGAACGGAACGGATTTCGGAAAACTCCAAAGCGAAAAACTATAAAATACAAATTTTTCTTTGTAAGCTTTGGGTGGAGACTTTAACCCATTTCTAGGATGATATCGCCTGAGCCGTAGGAATAAAGGCTATTAGTAAATTCGCTTACGCTTCTAAAAAAGAAATGCATAAACACCTGCAAACGATTGCTGCGGCTTCCAGTTATTTTATTTTTAATGAGGAAACAGCAGCTGTGTAAATGATTTTTGAAACAAAACGTCAACAGAATAGCTTTCTAATCGGAGAAAGTTTTTTTTTGTTCTTCGAATACTGTCGGAATTTTTTCTTCTTCTTTCTGCATAGATATTTTCGAGTAAAATAAAAAATAATTGTGGAAGTGATTGTTATTTTTGTTAATACTTCAATGTTTTGATTCTTAGTTATTGTTTGAAGAACACAGTAATTATTATATGAATACACTTACGTATATTTTTGTCTTCTTTTTGTTTTCAATAGCTGAAGGGAAAAAAAGTATTTCTTCTAGAATGATTCTTAAAAGAGTTCCTGAATTCTTATTCAGTGTTCTTCAAGAATATTGAGTATAAATTAAAAGCAGATATTCTTTTTCTTTCTTTTCGCTTAGGTTTCATTTTTTAGAGTCTGAAATTCAACAATTTAATTTTAAAAAATATCAATTTATTACTTGCATTCTAAAGGTATTTTTTATTGAATAAAAATAAGAAAAATAGATTTTTTACCTTTCTGCTTGCTTATGATTTAGGGACAGATTTTGGAGGTAAAGTCGGAATGTGGAGATGCTAAAATCCGTCGAATCCGTCTCTAGTTTTTGTTGGACAGTTTGAATTTGAAAATTAAAGTAAATTGAAAAAATTAATGATAAGACTGAGTTATTATTTTTATTAATTTTTTCTTTTAAATTAGATTTTGAGGGCTAAGGATATCAATGAAAGGGCTAATGCAAAGCGAATAAAAAAAAATCCAAGAGCCTTTAGATATAAAATCAAAAAATACAAACAAGATTTCTACTTGAAGAAACTGGCAAAAAATGTGATCGTTTCATACAACGCATTTCACTAAAGAACCCTAAATACAATCTATCTGTGGTGGCCGCGCGGTAGCCGGTGGTATAGGTATCGGATGGTTTGCCTTGTCACGAGTTCGAGCCCAGTACCGCCTAAGACCCGCCACTTTCGTGTGGGGCAGCGATGCACGTTAAATCTGTCGAGGCACAAACGTCCTCCGTTGGTGTGGTGTCGTCCACGTCACTTGACACCATGGTTCAAAATACGTGGTCCGTCGCCAAAGCCCTCGGTAGTAGCTGAACGGTGCAACGTTAATATTCAATCAATCAATCACAAATCTATCCTGAAAAGTTAAAAAGAAGTAGCCTTAACGGTAACAGTTCTTCCACTTACTCGGTGGAGCAACCGCTTGGTCGTGCAGTTACTGGATTTCAGCGAAAAGGGTTGCGGGAACGGCCATTTTTACAAGAGCCGATCATTTCAAGTGCTTTCAACCTTAAACAGGACTAGAATTGTTCTCTAGCGAAAGGTTGTGAATAGCAAGCATTTACTACTACATTTAATGTTATGTTAATTAATATAGAATAAAATACCTTTGGGGCTAATAGCTGTGTGATCCCTCATGCTACCAAGTAATGGAGTAGTTTTAAGGGATACACTACAAAGCATTTGATGGCCACATTTCCTCGTATTAGCTCAGAAGATGCGTCGGCAACTTATGGTACGCGTGCTGGGCTATTCTCAAGTGGTACACTGGCATTAATGCAGGTAACTACCGGATGGCGATTCTTTCCGAAAAGATGGATTTTAAAATCGATTCGAATCGTAACCCGATGAAATGGATTCACAAAAAATCAGAGATCTAAAGAATGGATTCGCAAAGTATCAAATTTCTTTTCCAAATCTGCATTTTGTGTAAATATAAATCCCTTTATAGAAAAACAACAAAAATACCATAATAAACGATCTCTTGTCAGAGTGATAAAACAAATTTTTTTTTGGTTCATGGAATTCTACGATTACAATTATTTTATTACCATATCAAAGTATCAGAGTATGAAAGAAGACATTTATTTTCTAAATGTACTTGTTTCATTAAAGGATGAGAAAATAGATAATATAGCTTATAGTTCACAATGCTTAACACATCAAGCACTTTAAAAACAACAGTCTATCAGGTCTAGGATCCAAACGGTTCCGCTCATCACTTGAGATGTTGTAGCAATCGAAAAAAGGTGCTCTAAGGAACAGATGATCCACGATGCCATATAGATTATGGCTGTGGTGGACGTGATGATAAATGGGAGTTTTTGTTCTTGCCAGTGCAAGTAGGATCATACTTCGGGTGCAGAACTGCCTGTGATAGAAAATAATAGTGTTTAAAAGATGATACGTCATATAAAATTGTAAAATAATTTATGGTTTTACCAAAACAGAAAAATCGAATGTCGATTTTCTGGGATGAAAATATCAATTCACTTTGAATCGATTCAGTGCTGCATATCAATTTGAAAATCGATTTGTGAAATCGATTCTTCGGTCATCGATCTCGAATCACCCATATCTCCTAAGAGTTAACTTCTCCTCTTAGCGCCCCACTCATTTTCTTCTTTCATTCAGTTTTGTCATGCTTATATTTGAGTATTGTTTGATTTCGGTCAAAGGGGTAGAACTCTTAGGATTTAATGCGCGTCGTGCGCTATTGACGCATGAACTTGTCTTAGGCTTGGGCAGTCCCAGGAGCTACTCTCCTCGGTGGGGGGTCTCGTTTTGTTCTCGACTCCGTGTATGGGATCATGATCCGGATAATTTTTGTGGGCAAATATTATTTCCGTACATATTCTCCGAAAAACAGGGACTTTCAGACTGCATGTCAACTGGCAATGCCGCAAGGAACTGTACGATTAAATGTAGCCAGTGTCTATGTCAAGGCCTAGGCCTAATACCATAAGCAATACTTCAATTCATTTAGTCAGAAATACTGCCTTCAAGTCAGGCCAATTTGTGAAATTGTGAGTCGTGCACATTTATTTACTTCAGTGCTCCGTTGTACAGTATTTAAAGATTACAGGTAGGAGGGCCTACTTTGCATAAGGCAGGGGCCTCACAACTGTATGTTATGTCGCGAAAGCATTGTACGTTGCACGTCAAGTGTTTAAAGACATTTCAAACTAAATGTCGGTTCGCATTTAAGGCTCTCGTTGATACGCCACCACGAAATCTCTAGAGTGTAATGTTAATCTATGGAGTTTCTTTTCTCCTATATTTACATCCCAAATTATTGCTTGCAATTGCGTGGAATAAATGCACATCCTAAAAAGCGAAAAAATTAGAAATTCTTCCATTATTTCGATTTTTTAAAAAAAAATTCTAAAAGTATTTTAAATATTATTTAAAGATCTGAAAAAATCATATCTAGTGCATTAAAACGATCATAAAAGAACGTATAAATTATCGGATAAAAAGTAAAACAGAAGAATTTCCTTTTTATGCTCTTTCAAACGCGCATACTTTAAAATTTTTAAATTAATTTTTTTGAGAGTAATTATTAAGTTAGCATTGCACATTTTGGTAGAAGGAAAGTAAAACGTAACTCCGCCTTCTTGCGGAAGGATACATGAAATTTCCCCGTATATTTCCGACGATGAATGGTAATTTATGACTCTTCCGTGGGGACTGTGTAGCAGGTTTTTTTTCTTTTTTCTTTTTCCAAGTGGGGCTAGTTTTCAAAAGGAATTCTAAGCGTATTCAGAAACTATTTACACTGCTTCTTCTTTTGGAAGTGCAGTGCATTCTTTTGAATTTGCACTTGAAAATTTCTGCTAATACGTCTTCTAAAATAAGTTATTCTCTGTTTTTTTTTATTCTATTTTTTCTTAAATTTTTTTATATACTAGACAAAATTATATTTTGTTAATCACACTAAAATGAACAATTAATATTTATTAAAATACCTGTAATCGTCCAGGATAAAAGTGAATCAAATTTTTCCATTCTTTTCTTTCAAACCTCCAAAAGAGTGAGAATCGTGCCATGTAGGAAGAGGCGTTGAAAAGCTTAGAAAACTCTTTGGGTTTGAAAATTCGTCCTGCGGACTTTTCATGTCAAAATTTCAATATTTAGCTGCCACTCCCGATGGTATTGTGGAGGTTAAATGTCCCTTCTTGCCAAGACATAACTCCTATTGAAGCAGCCAGCTTAAAAAAATTCTTTTCTGGGGAAACTGATGGGTCGGCCAGGTACAAAATAAATGAAATTACGATTACTTACCCAGAAGTACAGGGGCAATTACAAGTAACAGAGAAGGAATAGCTGCTTTTTTATGATATGGACAAAAAGGAGGGTGTAAAATAGAAAAATATTCAAGGACGATGGTTTTGGCGAGATAAAAATGTTTAAAAAGTTAGAACCTTTTATTTTAATTGTTTGTGCCAGAACTTACAGATCAAAGATATCCTAGATCGGTGCAGATCACGTAACCCAGCTTCGATTCTGGAAGCACAGGAAAAGCAAAAATTCTTGTGAATACATCTTTTTTGCTGGATTATATAGAATATAACGCAATGAACTACTGCTAATTCCAAATAATGTAAATATATATGTAAATACCTTGCATCATGAAAATATGTAATTAAATCATAAAAAAATTTTTTGTTTTATTTATCTGTTTTATTGTTCTGTTTGGTTATATCTTTATATAAAGTTTATATCTTCAATAAATGCTAAATTAAAAAAAAATCTACATTTGAAAAATTCATTTTTTGAAAGTATATAATGTGCTGAGTACTCTTAAAATTTTTCAAAAAATTTAGTCAAGCTATTAAGCTGCCACTATTTTTTAATATTGTAATATAAGTGTACCTAATCAACTAATAAAATAGTTTTTACGTAAACACTTTTTTTATTTTATACTGTAAATTGACACGACTGAACAGGGTCTGCCTCACTCATATTTAATGCACACAGAACAAATCATTACACAATTTTAATGTTTGACATCTCAAGGAGTTGGAAAGAATCCGTGAAATTCGATTTTCCTCCTCTTTTTAGTATTATTTTAGTTAAATTATTTGTTAACTACGAAATGCTTAAAAAGATTTTTGGTATTGGTTATTCTAAATATATGAATACATTCTCTTGTACACCATAGCTTATGTAATCCACAACACTTTTTCTCTTTTGTGCGTTGTTTTAAAAAATAATACAAATAATCATGATGTTTTTTATTTGCTTTTGTACTTATAAAAGCAGAATTTGAGTTTCTCATTTTGAGGAAGGAAAGAAGCAAAAGACAAAAAGAAATTTAATGACATAAACATAGAAATCATCAGGAAGTTCTGACATCAAGAGAGTAAGAAAATTTCTCAGAGAAAAGGAAAACGTAATGCATTCGTTTGTATGCACATACATTTTATTCTTCATCACGAATTAATAACCAAAGGACAACACCGCAGTTTTCCGCACTTACCTGCCCGACAAGACTGACCCTCTACAAATTTAACATCTTTCAAACCCTCTACATCATGGGTCTTTTTGGTGTCTTTATCTTGCTATTTGTTTGTTTGTAATGTGAAACTCACAAAAGTCAGGGGTTTCCAAACTTTATCAGTAGCTATCCCTTTTCGAAAAGGGTTTTCTTTTCAGTCCCCTTCAGTAGCGCACACAGAAATTTTTCAAGTAATCATTAATAACGAATACTTAATTAAATTTTACGTATTATATACTTAGAATTATAATCAATCAAAAAAAATCGACGGCATTGGGGGGGCCGGACCCCCAGGACCCCCCCTTTGTGTGCACCACTGGTCCCCTTAAAATTTTTCTGTAATATGTAGCATACAATATAACAAATATAATAAGAAAAATAGCCCCCAAAAAAGTTTTACAAGAATAATTTAACTAAAAATATTGTCAGAAAATTAAGTGAGAAAACGTTTTATAAGATTTCTTTTGTTTTTCTAATTTCACAAGTATAAACAAGTTTTCAGAAACATAGATTGTAATTGCATATTAGTTCAATTTCAATTAATATAGTAATGGGCTTTTTATGTATTGATACAATGTTATTTTTTAATATTTTGATTTCATAATCTACCTAACTAGCGTAACAAATATAAATATTTATTTTATTAAACGAATTTTCAATTTTACTGAATTATAATAGCAAATGTATTATAATTTTAATAAAAATCTAAGAGCTTTTGATGCTTTTTATTCGGCTTTAGCTTACTTTCTTGCGTTATAGCGGTTTAGTGACGCCGACTACTGTACAGGCCGGGGCTGGGTTCAATTACCGGCCAAGACACCATAGTTGTGAGTGTATAGTGCCTTTGAAGCATGGTAGGACTCTAAATAGCCATTTAATACAAATCATCTCGAGAGGTTGGGGTATGATTGATTGATTGAATATTAACATCGCACTTTCTTCAGCTACACGGGCTTTTGGCGACGGACCACGTAATTTTACAGCGAACCATGGTCAAAATTGTCGTGGACGACACCTGAGCTGGCACCCCCCTCTCCTAACTGCCACACACCACACCAACGGGAGGACGTTTCAGCTCTCGACAGATTTAACGTGCATCGCTGCCCTACGGCGTTGTACTGGGATGGAAGCTCGTGACAAGGCAAGCCACGATCCGATACCTATACCACTCGGCTACCGCGGCTACGAGAGGTTGGGGGACCCAGTTTATTATCATTATTTTATCAAAATTGGGGTTTGAACTTTTAATAATAAAAGATAAATGAGAGAGAAATTTTGCCAATGAAGAAAGGGAAACAACATATCGGGCACTTCAACAGATTTGACGTTAAAATCTAAAATTAAGTAAAAATGGCTTCTTATAGTTTCAGGTTATAAACACATGCAGAATGCACAAGATTTTTCACACAGCTCTAAAAATTTTAATACCAATTAGAACAATCTGTTTTCTCAGCAATATGGGAAACAAAACGAAGGTGTGAAAGCTCGTGGAGCACAAAGAATATGAAATGCGACTGCAAATAATTTGCATAGACTCAGTGCAAATAATTTGCAGTGAGTGAAAAAATGCAAGGCATATCCCAGAAATTACTAAAGTATATACATGGTTAGGTGACATCTGGAGCATAGTTTATTATTGATGCGTGAATTATATTAAAATAGTATGAATTTTTTTTTATAACAAATACAATACTTTTTACAATCTATAAAGTACCTATAACAAGTTGATTAAATTTAAATATTGTTTCAGGATATATTTTTCTAATAATGGAATGAGGTTCCCCCAATGTCTTATAGCTCGTAGGGTTCCTCAATTCAAACTGTGTTCCACGGAACCCTGGGGTTCCACGAGTCACAATAAAAAAATTGAAAAGAAACTTATAAATATGTATATGCACAATAGATTCACATTCTGTATGAAATTTGTATAATTTCAAGTATTTAAAGCCCATCTGATTCATTAAAACTGAAAATTTTATTTATATATAATAGCTTTATATTTTGCAACACCTTTTTAATTTTATTATAATATAACAGAAGAATATTAAAACACACATTTTATCTTTGTATATATATACTTTCTATTAGATTATGAATATTCTATTGTTTTACTACCTTGGGTTCCACGAGATAATTTATACTCGTCGGCACGGCCTCTAGCAAAACTAATATCTGGTATCAAGATGGTGAATCAGTTAGATATATTAGTAGAAGGTGTATTTAAGTAGAAGCCTTATTTTTCAATATTGAGGTAGATACAAAACAAATTAAACTCAAAGGATACGTTAATGTGGTTGCATTTAATCTCAGTAGACGTAGACTTCAGCTGTTGTTGTGAAAAAGATCATTGATTCGTGCATTATTATTGTCTAAATTATCTATGCTTGTTATAGATAAAAAATGACAAAATCGTATAGAATTCATTCCATTTTTTAAGAGTTTTAGCAATAATGTTTGTAGTGGTTTAAATCTAATATAAAGATATATAATCTTTATATGTACATGCAAGTTTAATGTTTTCCTGCAGGTCATTTGGTTTGGCCATCCCTGTTCTAAGTCAAGATCGGACAGCGAGAATGACGCGAGTACAACTTTGTATTCATGACCTTTTCAAACTTGAACGATGGGGAAGAGCAATAAAAGAGGGTCAGTTGGTTTCATATAAACGTTGTCACAGACTGTAAAAAGTCAAACTGGAACCCCCCAATCCCGAGAAGAATGCCGAAGCTTTCCTTATCTTTGGTTTGAACTAAAAGTAGAAGGGGAGAGGGGGTTTTAGTGTTCAAACAGTTGGGAACGAACAGAAGCTAATATCTAAACATTGGGGAAGATTCTAAAGTGATGTCACATTTTCTTTCACATCATGACGGCTGTCAAAACATAATCATCAGAAAGTTGAATAAAGTAAGCGAAATTTTGGAAGAATCGTAGCATAAAAAATGTTTTATTTCAAAATCGAAAATTATGGAAATTTTTTAAAAAAAGGCATATATTCATCTTTTAGCGGAACTGTTACCTTCGTCATTACGACCAGTACGACTGAGTACTGCGCCCGCTATTGGACGCAATCCCTCCAGAAGAGGGGCGCTTTCATCGATTTTCGAGTTCGATTTCTGTCTAAGAATATAACAAGGAATTCAGAAGAGAAACAATAAGTTATAAAATGAACTGTTAATGGATACATAGGATACAAGTTTTTTTTTTTTGGTCAAACAATTGAAACCCAACTTAAAGTGACTGCATGTAATTTCTCATTGTGTAGCTGCCAAAGGCTAATCTTTCACATATGGTTACATTAAGGACACATTTTTAAAATAAATAGAGAAATTTCCGAATCTACTAACAATTCTATCCCGAATTCAAGAAATATCGGCTTCTGCGCAAACTATCGAAAGACGGAAATATCAGAAAACAGAAAATGTAACAGCTAAACAAAGTTCTGGTTTGCAAGAAAAAGTGTTGCATTTAACGTTGCTCTTGATGAAAATACCGATGCGAATGATGTTAAGCACCTTGTATGATATTGTAATAAAGATCAGGCTTATGAAGAATTATGCATAAAATCTATGAAGAAAAGCTACAAATTATACCCCTGATATTGCGATATTAAGCAGAGAGGCGTAGAGACCAGATTCGCTTTAAAATTTTAATTTTTTATTTAACTGTGTTGGAGGATTTATGTTGTTTGTTTCTTATTTTAATGAATAGTTTGGGCAAATCCATAATATAGGTACGATTTTAATTTCTTATGTATGTTGAAGGGACAGTTATATTTCACACATGCTGCGTATTTTTATGGTAATAAATATCTATAAATGATGCGTAATTAATGGCAATAAAATACGGCTTTTGGCTAACCAGGGAGCGTAGCTACCATCGTATCAGCCATTATCAATGATACGGGGCCCTCGCTGAAGCTGCTTTCAAGGCTCCAACATATGTAAGCAAAAGATCTTGAAATTTTAAAGGTATCCAAAAAGAGGCCCCCAAGAAAGTTTTGAAACAGGGCCCACTTAGGTCTAGCAACGCCAGTGTCATACCATACGGCATCCGAAATCATGTTAGTATATTGGTTGGCACACTACAGCTGCAAGATTGCTAACTACAAGGAATATCAAGACGGAAACAATTGGTATTAAGTAATAATGCATCTAGTTTCATATCACTTGATTCTTTATTTGTGTCAAAAAATGTCTTTGTGTTGAATTATCCACCCTATTCGCATGATTTGGCACCGTAAGATTTCTCTTAATACCTTATAAAAAGGGGAGCTCTTTATCCCAAACGTTAAAAGAGTGTTATTTTGATGATATTTCGATCCTACTAACAGTCCTGACGCATGCTTTGGAGGTAATTCTATAAAGCAGCGATTCTCAAACTGTGGGGCGTTCCTCGTGGGGGGTGTAATAACTCTACGAGGGGGGCGCGACCATATTGAAAAGTCTAAAACAAAAAGATTGTTTTAAAAAATTACTAATTTGCTGAAAGTAAACAAAATACATTCTGATACCTTCCACTACATGGACCGCAACACCTTGAAAAAATTATAAGTAGCTCGTACCCTTGAAAAGTCTGCCCAACCCTGTCTTTAACGCTCGCTACTTACTGCCTTGGTGTGAATGAGCCTTTAGTTTAGTAGGATATTCTTCTGTATCACTTATTTTATTCATATATACTATATATATGTAATAATTCCCATTTATTTCATCTAAACAACTTTTTAATTTATAATGATCCTTACTTACTCTTCGGGACTCTCACTTAAATAATTAATTATTTGCTACCCGCCTAACGGAATCATCGTAACTGTGTCTCTTGAAAATTAACAGCTCTGCACTTTTAAAGTAAAAAGCTACGTAATTTTCTATCGTACGATATCTTCCCACCAATAGCAACTGCGTCTACGGAAATCAAATGGATTCCAAGATTTCCTATTGCATCTTCTTATAAAAAGCCCCAAAATACTTAAAAAGCTCTCCCCTTTTTTTTTCTGAACACTATTCGTCAGAAATTTTTTTGTAGTTATTTTTCATAAATTCTCTTTTTAAACAATATTACTGTATTTTTTTAAGTATATGTCGCAGGAAAATGATGGAATTAGGAATTTCATCAAATCCCTAAGAAAGATGATCAATTGATGGGAGATGTTAAAATGACGTCTCTTCAAGGTCATTTCCCTGATAAAAGTGAGGGATTTGAACAAATCCTTGACATGTTTCAGTGAAATAATGAAATAATATTGTCAAGAGTTTAAAGTGTTTATTTAACAAATATGGAGCATTATTAAACGTAGAACTAAATAATACAACAATAAGTCAACGAAATACAAATTATTTATTCGAAACTAATTAGCAAATAATTAGAAAATTAGGCTGGTATTTTTTTATAACATCTTTTCTCTCGGTTGCTAACACACTAAAATATCAATCCCTATGTTAACCCTTGGTGCCATTTTTTTAAAGATATGGGGTTGATATTTAGGGGATCGATAGTACTACCTGTATGATTAGGAAGTCTCCCCCTGGACAGCATTTTGCCAATGCAAATCCTGACTAATTCATTTCATCACTTAACTGAAACAGTTCAGGGATTTGATAAAATCACTTACTTTCATCATGGAAATGACATTGAAGAGACTTTATTTTAACGTCTCCCGTCAATTGATCCTATCCCTTAGGGATTTCATGAAATTCGCAATTTCGTCATTTTCCTACGACATATATACCAGTGGTTTTCAAACTTTTTTGACAACTCGACTCAATTTCTTAAGAAATAAATATTTTATTAGCATTTAAATTTGATGGTCATGATTTTTCGTCAAAATTACTGCATGTTCTAAGCTAAAAATGGCTGTAAAATGTAATTAAATATAGCTGTCTTAAAACCTGCGGTTTGTTACACTCTGAAGGGGGCCCATAGCATATATGTTATAAATTTCATTGCATTTGATTGGATTATTTAGAAGATATCCCGTATTTCGTCCTCAAATTATCATGGAAAGTTCATTTTTCAAAAAACGAATTAAAAAAATATTTTTATTAGTTAGATAAAGTAAATGCTGTAAAAAGAACTTAAAAACTGTCTAGTTTTATGTATTAGTCCTTCTTCCTCAGTAATTAATTTCTTTTCTCCCTAATGACCCAAACAACACCAAACATCAAACACCTAAAAAGGACTTTTTCAATTCAGTCGGATACCTTAAATATAACTATTTCTGCAACATATTCTTTTTTACCTTTCTGTTTAACTAATATTAGCAATATGAGCAATAATATATTATATCTGCTTTTCCTTATTATTTATCAATTAATCATCCTCAGTAGGGATAAAATGTATTTTTCGAGACACTTTAGCTATTTATGATCAATTTATAAAATAACTTTGAAATTGTTTTTCTTTCACTTTAACGGTCTATGATTAGTTATTTCATAGAATAACTAGGTAAAGTAGGAAATTTTTCATCTATTATATACTTTATCTGACTTGTCTAATTATTCTATGAAATAACTGAATTATTCACTTTAACTGAATCATGCATACACGAATGCATATACTGAATTGGCGAGAAAGAAGTTGTGCCCAGTAAAAAAATTTTTCAACTGAAAACATTTTTAACATTATGATATATTTACTGTGAAACTGTAAACCAAAAATTTTACGAACATTAATATGTACACCAGGTGGGCGAGGGACACAAAGACTTTTATTTGTGTTTACTTTTGTTATAATAAGTAGCAGTTTTATTTTCGTTCTCTCTTTAAGAGTTGTATGTAAAAAAATTTAAAAACAGCTACCCACAAAAGTGAGAGAATAAATAGAAGATTTAAAATTATTACGAAACAAGTTTTCTTTGAAATTTACTTGGAACCCTTCATTACATATATTGTTATTTTTCTTCTGTTTCATCTACCTATGAATTTGCGGTTTGTGGCTCCTTCACTGAACTAAAGAAAGTAAGAAAGCAAAGCAGCACCTGCATTTCAACCGTGAGAACACTCAAGTGTTATTAACTGTCTTGGAAAAAATGTCTTTTTAAAATGAAGGTTAACGAAAAAAAGAATTCGGCATATGCTAAACGAGCATACACAATGCAAGATAATATAGTAAGTAGTTTTCAAGAGTTCATAAACTGCTTTTAAAAATTTATAAATGGTAAAGATTATATATTTTTTAAAACAAAACTGTTATGTGAAATAAAACACAAAAGAAAGATGTACTCAGAAGAAAAAGGTCAATTAGAAAGAAAAAAAATGTTATTTTTAAGTGGAACGAACTGTGTGTTCAATTTAGAATTCTGAAATACTCATATTTCAGAAATTTAAAGTTATGAATTTCTGCTCTAAATATTATTAAATTTAATTGTTAAGAAATCTATAAAAACATTGAGTATAAAATATCTGCTTGGAATTACAGGATAAATCATAAAACAAGGACAGATTTAATTTTTAAAAAAAATTTTTAAGCAATAATTATTGATAAAATATAAGAGCAAAGTTCAGGATATTTGTGTTTGTATTCTTTCCTCCAAAACGCAGCTCGTGTTCCAACCAAATAATTTTGATTTTATCACACTGGCGTAGCTAGTCCAAGTGGGCCCTGTATCAAAATTCCTTGGGACCCTTTTTTCTGCAAATGGGAGCTTTGTTAATGAGACTACTGTTAACATTTTACGAGTTTTTCTGAGTTTTAATAATTTGGGCCCAGGGTTTTAGAGGAGCCGTATTATTGATACGGCGGTAGTTACGCCCCTGCGTTACCGACACATTTTAATTTAAATAAATGTGTAAGCGAAATAAAATTTATGATAAGTTAAAAAAAGTGAATAAAGCAAAAGCAATTTTTTTTTCGCTTTTAGATCATAAAAATTTTCTTAATGACTTTAAAATATCCCTTTGAACGAATTGAACGTTTTTTTGGGAATATGAGGTTCAAATATAAACATTCTACGATGACATCAATTGAAATGACTTGGAATTTGAAAAAGGTATTTGAGGTAATTCAAGCAGGTCTCATCCTACACGTTATCGTATTCTAAGTCATCTGTGTGAATTTGTAACTCAAAGAACAAAATCATATGTTTGCATTATTTTCAGTAACACATTCCTGTGTACAGTTTTCAAACAAGTAAAAAAAATTAAAGTCAATTCCTACTTCCAATTTTTCGACACAAGAAACCCTCAGAACTATAAGGCGTTTTTGAGGAACCCATTCTCACAAAAACTTAAAAAATAATATTTAAAATAGATCAACATATTATAATTACTTTATGCAAAAACAATTAAAAAAAGAATTTTGCACTTGTTAATAAAAAAATTAATGTAATTTTTTAATACAATTTAATCATAAATAATATTTATTGTGATCCAAGTGTCATCTATCCCTCTATTATATTTAGTGATTGGGATATGTGCTTCCATTTTTTACACAAATTGTCGAAGTCTAGGTCTATTCAGATTAAATGCGATCGCATTTCTGCATTTAAATTATTTGTATGTTTGTTTTTAGCTTTCCACATGATAAATATTTTTCACAGTAAATACATTGTTCAGAATGGCATTAAAATGTTTATAGCTGTGTAAGAAATCCTGTGTTTTTTACAAGAATTTGCAACCTATAATTTTGGAACTGTTCTTTCTTAAATTACGAATTTAGCATTAAATCTGATATGTTGATAAGTTATATTCCCTTTCTTTCATTATAGATGTGCGTGTTTTTTCCAAAAATGAAAAAAAAAAAAAGCGCATTTTTTATTAGAAAATTATTTAGTTTCGCAAAACTTTGTACTAACGAGTGTAACATTTTTTCACGGCAAAGAATATTCACAGAGCAAGAGAATATTCACAATTTAGCAGATAATACATATAAAGAAAAAACATTATATAAAAAGATATATCCTTTTAAAGATATCTTTTGTTATAATAGAATATAAAAGTTTGAAAAGAGTATTACAAAATAAAGTTATATATATATATATATATATATATATATATATATATATATTGTGTATAAATAAAACATTCAGTTTTAATGACTGGGATCAGGGGTGGCTCTAGGGCTTGACAAACCGGACTCCTGCCCGGGGCGGCAAATTTTCAGGGATCAAATTTGAATAATTTTTTTTGTTACAAAAATTTTGATATATTTTCTGAAATGTTATTGGGTGTAAAGTTGGTATTTCAAATAACGTATATTAATTCCTTATTTTGCTCTCTGTATGTTTAATATCAGTTTTTTTTATGTTGAAACTTGAAGAATTCGAGACAAGAGCATATGTTAAATCATTAAATTTTATATGTTTGCACATACTTCACTCGTAATTTTCTCCCCATCCCGATGTGGGATCCCCATGGACATTCCTTTCCCCCATACGACGCCGGGTGTCATCTATTCAAAAGGGAACAGGGGTATTAAGAGTTTTTGGTAGATTGAGAGCCACAGGAAATATTTTATGTCAAAGTATAGTTACAATAAGTTAAATCCACCATCGTAGCTTTTTAAGGATAAAACTTGAATGTTTTCAAAAGGAAAAATGGTTTTAAATTTTGGATTTAGTGTCACTTATTAGAATACATGTATAAAATTATTTTAAGGACATTTTAAAAAAAAATTATTTAAATAAATTTTTTGGGAAAAAAAAATTAACTTTGAATAACTTTTTTTTCTTTTTGTGTGCTTTATTTAATATTTTCCCTGCTCAGACCTCTGTCAGAGGTCAACTATGATTTTTAAAAAATTCAAACATTTTCAGAGTTTACCATTTGAAAAAATTTTTTTTGCTTTTTTTTAACTTTTCCCCCCCTTTTTTTGTGTAAAAAAGGATAAAACCCACTTCTAAGTTATATATTTTAAAAAATTCTAGTTGAGCCTTTGTACAGATTGGGGTTATTGGCAAAATATTATTAAAAAAAAGCATTTTCAAAAAATTTCGAAAAAGGGTCATTCTATGTTCATTTTTTTCAAAAAATTTTTATTTAAAAAATTTTTTATATAATAATATTCTTAAAACTTTTATATAATTTTTTAATCTAAAAGACCCAAAAATTTATAAATATTTTCCGTTTTTCCCCTTTTAAACAGTTCAAAAGTAGTCTACTTTTAAAAATTTACTTTCTGAAATGGGCAATTCCTTCCCCTTCATTTTACTCGTTTTTAAATTATAACAAGAATTGTCCCAAAAATTTAATTATTTTACTTTTACGACTTAAAATAATATACACACATTTATAAATATTGTATATGTGTATTATGTATATATAAATTGTTATGCTGTTTATTTGTTCGCCAAAATTATTAATCATAATTTTTTGCTTTGGAGAGAGAGGCGGTATTTTTCATTTTTGTCCGGGGCGGCAAATCTGCTAGAGCCGGCCCTGCTGGGATGACCATTAGGTACTTGTGGCTGTACAAATTTCATAGAGAACGTGAATTCCTGTTTTATAGACATTTATTGTTTTCTTTTCGATTTTTTATTGTGGAACCTCTGAGTACACCTCGTGGAATCCTAGGGTTCCGTAGAACACAGTTTGAAGACCGCTGATCTATTGTATTTCTAAAATATAAATAAGCATATACTAATTGATGTAATGTTTCAAATTATCATAATAATGTCAAAAAATATCCAAAAAAAAATTGAAATAATATTATAAGTAATTTAAGGCCTTCACTATATGGCCTTTTATAATTATGAATAGCGTACACTGCGAAAAACCGGTATTCTGAACTGAGTACAAAATACTCACTTTTAAATACGTCACATACTCAAAATAGCTCCGATGCAAACATACTCAAATTTGAGAATAGCCCATTCTTATCTTTTGGGGACTACGTACTCAAATTTAAACATCACATACCATTTTTAACCGTTACTATCAAATTTTAAATATAACAACAAAATAGTGGTAATGTACTCATGTATGGGGGTTTTTTGGGTCAAATAGGTATGTATCGTTTTTTTTTAGGTTTTTTTATCAATACAATTTTAACACAAATATATATCAAATCAAATTTAAAGGGATCTAAATATTGTGATACTTGTTGTAAATTTCATTTTTCCATCTTATATATTATTTAATCACATTTTACGAAGCTTTTACCACTTTTTCTTCGAAGATCTAAATTCTTTTTTATTTATTGTTTACGATATCATCCAAAAAGGGCAACATTCAAGATAATTCGCCATTCTCTTTCGCGCAAATTAACAACCCTTTCTT
>BMAV01025396.1:0-33806 GCA_019973955.1 Trichonephila inaurata madagascariensis
TATATATATATATATATATATATATATATATATATATATATATATATTTAGCATATTTTTCTCCCCTAAGATATGCCATTTTTTAAAAAAAATAAAGTAGAAAACAACACAGCCATGTTTCATAAATGCATTTTTTCACTATGCCTGAAAAGGGAAAATTTGTTTAATATATGCAAAATGTTTTACTCTCCAATATGAATTATAAAATGCTCCCTAACATGAAATACGTTTAATGTGAAAACGCTTACGACGAAATATCGGTTAACACGAAATAATACAACGGTCCCAACAAACTACTATGTATTTCCGTACATTTTATTTCTCTTGACACGAAAAGAAATTCCCAGCAGAAAACGAACAAAATACGGAAAACACCAGCCGTGCATGTTAGAAGTGTGGAATGAAAAAGACGTGGTTTCATCTGTTTCGTAGATTTGAGGTTAACTTGGCTTTGAAATATTCTCGAAATAGCCTGTGACACTAGCCAAATGTTTATCTAAGCTACTTTCACCCTCCATACCTACAAACACCACACAAAAACATCTCATCTCAACATTTGGCTTTGAAAATCTGTGACGAGTCCATCGCAGTGTGAGTAAAAACCAGTGAGTTTGGTTAACATTATTTTTTCTGTTTTAGAAGAATTTCTTTGATAGCACAATATGGCACAGAGCTCAGGGGGAAAGCAAACTGCTATTTGGTTTTCAATGAAGATAGGGCTTTTTCAGGCTGTTAATCGAAAACTAAAGATGAAAACGGAAATCTGTAAAGATTTTGGCATTGCTAACTCTACTTTATCATCAATAATTAAAGAAAGAGAAAAAATTAAGCAAATGTTTGAACAGTTTTTATCACAAATACATGCATATACACAAATCTATGTAAATAAATGTATTCAAATAAACTTAATTCAGTTTTTTTTTTAATTATTTTTTGCATTATCTTTTAACACGAAAAAATATATCACTCACCTCAGTCTCATGTTAAACTACTTTCACAGTATATATAGTCAGCAAGGTAGATGAATATAGATGATTGTGACTGATATTGCCTCATATATTGGTTCGTGTCAGTCGATCACAAGGTCACACAACCATTTTAACTTTGGAATTCAGCATTACACGGTATTTGAACTGTCAGGGCCAATATGTTGCACTTCATTCAGATAAGTACAAAATACATTCATCTGCATATCGCATAGTCGTTTCTAGTGTTTGACTTAATAAATATAAATTATTACAATTTTTTGCAGGTAATAATATCAAATTAGTTTCAATTGTTTTTCCAATCCTGCTGCGTTCCGATTTCCCCAGAAATTATAATATTGAGCAAGACTTTCACCAATTAGAGAAGAAAGAACCTTGGCAATCTCCGTTTATGATAATAAGGATATAGAAGAAAAAGTAATCATTTCCCCCTAACTGAATTAAAAATTATAATAAATATTCTTTCAAGGAACGATATATAAATTTTAATTAACACAAATACATTCTAATATAGAAGTATAAAATTTTGTAATTTTTCATAGATATTTTTTTTTTATCAAATAGCTTCTTTTGCAAACATAATAAATAACTATTAAATTTTATAGTAATCATTTAATTAAAAATCTTACAATAAATTTTATTTAAATTTCATAATAAATGTGATTAAATACATTTTTAATTTTTTTAGCAATAATGAAACATACTTTAGAGAAGAAAAATATTTCTCTAATAAAAAGTACACTAATAAAATAATAACATTAAATATATAATTCAAATAATAGCAAAAGCAATAAAACAACAAAAATAAAATCTAAAATGAACCCTATGACTTTCTGTTATATTATGTGGGTCAAAAATATTCCGAAAACAAACAAAGATGCAGAAAGAACCCGACATCTTCATAAATTCGAATACTGTTTTTCTGAATTCCAATGGAATAAGTATTTTTCAGATCGATAAAAAGATAGAGTTGACTTATAAAACTATTTTTCAGTGGAAAATATGAATGAATAGCAGAAAAGATCGTGCATTTAGTTGGAGGATAATATGTAGAAAGAAAAAGGCAAATTGATGGAGATATACAAAACATAGCTGAATTTTTATCGATGTATATATCGAAAGCAGATAATATCGTTTCTCATGTTTATTGGAAATTTGTCTAAAAAGTAAATCAAAATAAATCCTTTTTAGAAAATCACTGAATTTTAATTCGATGAAAGATTTAGAGCATATATATTTTATCAGTTGGAAGGATGCATTTTTCGGATTGAGAAATCATCTTTAAGTGCAAGAAATCATAAGATATATCGAATGTTTAACCCAAACGAATGTATGTCACACGAAGGATTGACTATATGAAGATTTTATTTCTAAAAATCCTTTTATTTAGTTGCATTAAAACTAATTTATAATCCTAATTGAATACTCAAGACTTTGTAAACAATATAATCAATATATTCCATATTTTATTTTAAAATACAATGGTGTTAGTTTTGTTATTTAATTGAAGGAAAATATAAACACTTTAGGTAATAATATTATCTCGTTTGCGAAATATTTCACGATGAAATATGAGATTGAGCTTCTCTAGAAGAAAAAAATAATTGTTAGTAATAGTTTAAAATTTAATATCAAGCTAAGATACAGTTAGCATCGGTCTAAACTAAGAATTTGTATTGTTTTAAAACAAAGTAATTCGTAATACACTAATGGCCATTAAAATTGCTACATCAGGAAGAAATGCAGGTAACAAAATGATGTTTTTTGGGCAAATATATTATACTGGGAATAACAAGCGATTATATTTTCAAGAAATTTGGGTGCATAGCTCCTGGGAAATCAGTAGCCGGAACAACGACATCTGGCAGTAATAACAGCACTTATACACCATGGCATTGAGTCAAAAAGAAGATTGAATGGCATGCACAGGTTCAGATGCCTATTCAGCTTCAACACAATGCAGCAGCTCATCAACCATAGTTACTGGTGTATGGTGACGAGCCAGCAGCTCAGGAACTATGAACCAGACGTCTTCTACTGATTAGAGATCTAAAGAGCAACAGCCAAACTATTTCCGTATTAAGGAAGATTCGTACAATGCAGGCGACATCCGGTCGTGCAATATCCTGCTGAAACTTAGTGTTTCGCAAAGCTCGAATAAAGAGTAGATCCACGGGTGGTAACACACCAGAAATGTCATGTGCACTGTTGAAAGTGCCGTCAATGTGTCAATGGCGGTTTCGTTCAATTTATTTATTGTGTTAATTTCATATTACCCATAGCTTCAACCACATTTAATTTTGGAATCAGTTTATTGAGACATGTTTGTTTCAGCCTGCAAGTTTATGTCAGCCAACTTGCATCTATATTCACTCTTGTTGATCTTCATGCAAGAAAAACTTTACTCACAAATATATGTCGGCTAAAATATAAGGAACAATTTCTCCGCAAATTTCTTCATACATGGAAATTTTTCAGCGGACTAAGATTTGTAAAAGTCAATATCATAGCATTAGACATTTTCTTCACACTATGATCTGACTTTAAGTTAATAATTTCAAGCTGCTGCTCCTCAGGTGTTGCATCAATATCAGCAGAAATGGGAAATATAGAAAATAGAATTTAGGCTCAGTTGTTTTTAATCCTGAGATCTTCTTATGACCTCATCCTCCATCCTCTACATATTATCTCTTAGTAGAAATACTTCAGGTACTTTGTTTTCTTAATAGTGAAAAATAATAGACGAATCTTTGAT
This sequence comes from Trichonephila inaurata madagascariensis, assembly GCA_019973955.1. Classification (NCBI taxonomy): domain Eukaryota; kingdom Metazoa; phylum Arthropoda; class Arachnida; order Araneae; family Nephilidae; genus Trichonephila; species Trichonephila inaurata. Next base: position 3,742 of record BMAV01025396.1, read on the forward strand.
AGCACAAGGGCTAGAAATAGCTGCTCAAAGCGAATTATCTGTGTCCTGGCAGGCCGCACGCGGCCCGCTGGTTGCAAGTTGCCCACCCCTGCCCTACATTATTGGTCAATTAGCTTACGTCAGGTGCCTTGTTGTGACGGGGTTTTATCGGCCCTTCCACTAAAACCCTCTTGGGAAATCTTTGGGGCCAGAATGGCATTTCTTTCCAACCAACAAGAAGAGAACGTGATTATGCAGATTAGGAATGTGTATATATTTTGGAGCTTTAGTATTCACGTAGAGTTCTAAGTGGAGGCCTTAAAAGGCAGGAGCTCTATAAGTTCTAAGTGGAGTTCCTAGGAGGAGAGTTCTAAGTAGAGTTCCTAGAAGGAGAATTCTATGAGTGCAAAGGAGAAGTTCTAATGAGAGGCTAGAAAGTCTTAGGAAGTATTATAAGAATCATATAGAAATGGGTTCGAAGCCAGAAGATTACCCATTGGCCATATCAAGTAGTATTACAGTATTATATTGACAATATAAAGACTGGTAGCTGTTCGCCGTGGAATATCGATAAGACAGATAATATTAAACTTTAATACTAGAATGGATTCTAGTAAGTTAAGGAATTGTCTATAAGTATAGATTCGGTGGTTAATTTATCATAAAGGTAGTGAGTAAGATTTAATGCGCTATTTGTTAAGAGTTGTTGTTTATGTCATATCACTCCTGATCATTAGCCTCCAAGACTTGTGTTGCATTGCTTAGTATTATTTGAAATATTAATAAACTAGTTTTATTATGGAAGCTTTGAGTGGTCAATTTTTTGTCCCCACAAACTCAGGTCGCGTGGATGAAGAAATGATACCCATTGACCGTGGGGTATCACATTGTATTCTTACGCTCTCATTTTTCAAGCTCAGTGACCCAAGGCTGCTTTTCATTTTCCAGTACTTGTGGAATGTTAGGATTCTTCTTACATTCAGGATGTAAGTGCAAAAATTGACGAATAGAATGCTGCTCTTCTTCACATACAAATAATCTTGGTGGAAACATTAACCTTCCTATTGTTTTGTTTTTCTTTCTTTCAAGTTTTTCACTCAATTGCATCAGTCAGCTTAAGTGCTTAGGCTATTATGTATTCGTCAGGAATTACTATCTATGCATTGTAGTGTCTGGCTACTGATGGCGGTAGATATTTTTGAGAGTTTAGCAATACTCTTCCCACCTGCGGGGGTGGTTGCTATTTTTGTGAGAGAAAGTGGCCTTTCATTGATTGGGGCTGACATAGAAAAAGAGCCCCATTGGTTAAAGGTGCTGAACTGAATTTTATGTAAAGGAAGGAGAATTCCTTTGTTTTAGCCCGACGCACAAGGCTTGGTTTTGCTGTACCAAGGAGAGATATTTCCTTGGGTTTTGCTGTTAGCGCGGCAGAGAGAGAGTGGTGGCTTTTGTTGTATTTAAAGTAGATAGAATTCTAAGAGGACGGGGAAGGGTTGCACGACGTATTGTGCTTGGAATAAGTAGGAAGAAATAACATAAAAAGATTGTGACGTATCTTTACCCGACCTTCACACTAATCCTCTTGGGGAATCTTTGGGCTAGCATTCGCGTTTAATTCCCAGCCATCCCTCTCAAGAAGAAACCGTAATATTCAGATTAGTTCGACTATATAAAGTCAGAGTTTTGTAATTATAGACAAGGAGGTAGGGAGAAGCTGTATTCACTACGCAGGTAAGATTGAAGAAGGTTTACTTTCGCAGGTAAAGATTAAGAGTGGTGTTTGCTACTGAATAGATTTGAGGTCAGGAATCAACGATAAATTACGTTGAGTTAAATAAGTTTATTCCATATATTTGCTTAATAATCTTTACTTTCTCCTTGCTACTCATCTGACATTCACTTTGGGAATAGATTGTTGTTGGTCAGTTTGTTTGACTAAATAAATAATTGTGATTATGGAATTCTCTGGTTCTGCTTAAATTCCTCTCACACCCTTAAGTAGGCAAGACGGGGAGTGAGAAACTTCGGGTGGAAGTTACATCATTATATTACATCATTCCCTGAAAAGAATTCAGGTATTGAAAGAAAATTACTCCCTCCCACCTCACCATTCAGGTGCCACATTGCATAAGCAACTCTGTGACGGGCTCACGCGTCTTTTCTGTAACATAACCTCTGGGTTCTTTGACGGCCAAGATTAATGGCAAATCTTTTCCAACCCAAATCCAAGAAATGAAATGAAAGTATAGATGCTAATAAGATAGCCTTTAAAAGGACAGAAGTTTTAGTAAGCGGGATGGCAATTTAGAGAAAGTTATGTTTGAAAGAGATACGAGTGTGAAGTGACGGCCTATCATAAAGTTACCGGGATATTCAGCCATTCATACAAGGTGCAAACCGTTGCATGTGCGCCCAGACATCTCAGAACCGTGATAAAATCTTGGCTTGAATTAAGGTAGGACTGATTATTTGATATTAGGACTTGTAACATTATCAGAATTGAGAGCAGGCAAATAATATAATTATTTAGATAAAATGGTCTAAATTACGTGATTCGGTTTAACTATCGCTGTGTGTTTGGTTTATTAGATTCTCACTTGTATAAATTTATCTAAATTATTAGAAGTTTAAGTTATATTCTTAATAAAGTCATATTAAGAATTTTAAAATGTCTGATCATTTTGGAAATCCCACACCTCTAATTCACGCTGACAATCAATGATATGGTCACCAAAGAGCGACCATATCACAACTCTACATAAGAATAATCTGTGTAGCAATTTTCTAACAAACGCTCTCTGTACACCTACTTAGTTCCCTCGAAATATTCTTATCGGACCTAAAATTGAATTAAAGAAATTTTCATCATAAACACTGTGCCCCCTCCATTAATTAAGGCATTACATTAAAATATCATCTGCGTTATATTGGATGTTTTTTAAGATATTAAAATAGACAGTAATTCAATTTGTAATTTCTGGATTACATTTGTTTTTTCAAACATAACATGTTTTGTGAGAAAAGTTACATGCATTTTGTTAATAAATAACAAAATATGCTACAAGATATAAGAATTAGAGACCTTATTAAGATACAAGTTAACCATTTCCATATATTTAATTAAAAATATTGATTTTATGCATGCAACTTACTGAAAGGGAAATGAAAAAGACTACAAGAGGCCTATAATCTCAGTGAAAATTTAATTAATTTTGTATATTTAGCTGATGTGACCCAATATTTAATTTAGAACATTGGTAAACATAATTTTAAACAAAATACATCACGATATAAATATTTTATAAAATAAATTTAAATCTGGTAGAAACACATATTATTTTCCTAAAGAAAAACGAAAATGTTGGAAGATCTTATGTTATTTATATTTAAATAAATAATGATATTTTTTTTAATTACATGAAAGAAAAATTCAATGTGTTTATCCACACAAACAATAACAATTACTTAATAATATTTTACAGTTCAATATTCTTCCAAAAAGAATAAATATAAATTTTTTACTTATAAAACGAAAATTAATTATTGAAGCGATGGTTTGTGTTATATTTTATTTTTAAATGCTACAGAAAAATTCGTAAAAGTTGTCTTAAAAATAAAAATATTGAATTTGCTTCCTTTTTCTTTTACTAAAACTGTAAAAATAATTACGTCATGATGCTAACATTTCATCGATTTCAATGTTTTTTTAACTATTTTATTATTTCCAAGCTCATTAAGTTAATTTGAATCTTTGCTACCCAAAAAGTTTTTAAATGATGTTTAGGAAAAATCGCCAACTAATTGCAACTAATTTATGCTATTGAAAGGAATATGGGTAAATTTCTTTTATCATTATGAATTTTTTCTAAAAAGAGATACTTTGTGTGATATTAGGCTTCAACACACCATACTAAACTTAATTATTGTTTTAATCCTTTGAGATATTTGGCAGCATCATATAAATTCTTCCAGCCAGCACCTATATTTTGTTGGGGCTATAAAATAGTTGAGTAGAGAACATATTTGTAATTACAGTTATATAAAACTTAAACTGAATCTTTCTGTAACATTCATTAATATTGTTAAACGGCTGATTAATTGTCATAATCCTATCATTATTACATTGAGGACGCAGGGAAATTAATTAAATTATACACACACGCGCGAGCAAGCACACACATATATGTATATATATAGTATAAATTCTCTACTAATGAGAGATGAACATTCAACAAGAGCAAAACCGAAAAAAATTGAAATTGCAAGATAACCAGACATTGAAGAGTATATGAGAAATTAAAATTATAATAGGGTTTAAAATATAAAAAATGGATGCTATAGTATTATAAACAATAATAACTAAGGACAGCTTATATATAAAATAATTTATATAAAAGTGGGGTTGAACATGTTTTGTGGCCAACGAACCTTTCCCCTGTATGGTATTGAGAAAAAACCTGTTTAAAATAAGGGATAGAATATCTAAATCCATTACAACGCGTTACCACAAATAAGTTATTGCCAGATTCTGTATCCAAATGCAAATTCAAAGCATGGGAATGGCTGAATTGTAGCACTTAGTAAAAGTATGAAAAGAATAGAAATAATCAATTAAAAAGAGAATTTACATACTACATTTACTTTAGGGACACTAGGATTATACATAAAAAGTAATAATAAGTAATTTTATCTAATATTAGAATATGGAGGTAACTATATCTAGGAAAAATGATAAATATTTATAATAATAAGCTATTGTTATTCTAAGGAATTTTAATAACACTATTACTATTTAGATACTATTAGTACTATTTAGTAATACACTATTACTAACACTATAAAAATTTCTTTATTCAAATAACTATTAATAAAATTAATTGTGTATTTTTGAATTAAGCAATATTTAGTAAAATGTTTATATATATATATTCTGATTTTTTTGAAACCGAAAATTTATTGCGTTGTATATAATTAATAACAATACTTCTGAATATAGAAACATGTACATTACTATATATGTATATATATACCACCTGTTTAATATGTGAAGTAGAACCACCTTTTGTCCTTGACATGAGGCTGATAGATTGAAGTATGTAGTACAAAGCACTAGCCAGCTATTCCTGCAATTTCCACTTATTGGAAGGTGGTAGCGTGACTACACAAATTGGGATTTCCAGGTGGAATCACAAATGTTTGATAGGATGCATTCCAGTTTAATTCAGAGGCGAAGACATGAAGGGAACCACCCCAAAATATTCCTAAAATTCCTCCCGGGTAATTCGGCTCTTATTACAGGAACATTATCCTTCTGGTAATCCGGTGGGATCATTATTACCATGATGATGTGCACCTAGTCCGCAACTATGTTCTCATAAAGCAAAGACGCCAAAGAATTTTCTGTAGACATGATGTGTCCTTAAGTACCAAATGAGAAAACTATAACACTGCCTCTTCCAGTCATCCAGTTTATCCAGTCAACTATGCATCCGGATGTCAGTATCACAACTTGAAATTGTCGTATTTGCAATCACCTTTCAATGTGTTTGGTAAGAAAACGTGGTTCGTTCGACTAAGTCAGCGTTTCTCAAACTGTGCTGCGCGGCCCCCTGGGGGGGGGGGCTAGCATATTGAAGAGTTGAAAACAAAAGATTTAAAATAATAATTTACTGAAAAGAAGGAAAACAAAATACATTCTGACATAACAAAACTTAGATACGTATTTACATTGATATAATATAATAAATGTATCAGTACAGCACAATGTTTTTGATAATTAATTTATCCATACTAAATTAAAAACAAGTTTCATAGTTACTAGGATCGCCCCGGAGCTTGTCATAAACAAAATTTAATGCTTATCTTCTTCATAATTTGAATGATATATAAGTAAAGTTGTATTGCAGCTTTAGCGTCCAAGCACATTTCTGTTGCATTCAATGCATTGTTATTGTACGGGAGGGGGGCGCAATGAAAATTATGATTAAAAGTTGGGTCGCAGATATTGAAAGTTTGAGAAGCACTGGACTAAGCTACTTTTTCCAGTCTTTTTTTATCCAAAAGGTGAATGTCCCATGGCCCATTGCAGGCACTCATAGCGATGACATGGTATCATAATCCTTAGAAATAAATATTTACTACATATTATTCGATTCATAAAGAAAAAACAGAGGTTTTTGAAATCACTATATAATTCGGACTCAAAAACAATGAGAAATTTGTTTACTATCCAGAGTTCTGCAGTAAGGCATTATCAATATTTATTCAAATGAAAAAAAAATAAAAAGCCTCAAAAGTGAATGCATGCTACTTTTTTAGAATTTCCAGACATGAAAATATTTTATTTTATTTTTAAAAAATCTGAAAGAAAAAAACTCTACAACAAGATTTAAAACGTGCTTTCAATAAGATTTTTCATAATGGTACTTATTTGCTGATTTTCAACAAAGGAGCTATATAAAGGGATTTTTTTTTCTCTAACTCAACAAAGGAAGTAAATAAAATGAATAAAAGGACTTTTTCAGAAAAAAAATTTTATACAGTTCGATTTTCCAAGAGCAGCCTTACATGAGAGACAATCACACGAATAAAAAGAATTACATTTGTTAAATAAATTTTTTTTTTCCAAAGCTAAAAAAGGAAAATTAAAAGTAAAAATAATGATATTAAACAACAAATAAAATATTGTCTTTTTATAATAGTACTAGTGGACCCGACAGACGTTGTCCTGTACACACATCTTAAATTCAAAAATGTCACATTTTTATGAATAAGCTTTAACAATCTGAACCGTTTTGAAGAAAATTTGTATTAAAAAGTTATTACAATATCTAACGCCATTACATATACGGTTATCACAATTGGATCAATCGATAATATCCAGAAATAGTTTGAAAAAATAAAATAAAATATAAGCAACGTTAAACCAAATTACATTGATTTTTTAAGCTGAAAAAGGAACGATACAATCAAATCAATATCCAGAAATGGTTTTAAATAATCAAATTAAATATAAGCAAAACAAAAATGACTGTTGCCAAATTAACAAATTAAAATCCATTTGTTGAAAAAAAATGAGAAAATCACTTAAAAATTTAATCTTAAAAAAAATCTAAAGCGAATTTCGAAAAGAACATCAATAGGACATATAGTAATTATGTGCCAAGTTTTATACTTCTGAGTTGCTTAGAAGTAAAACACACACAAAAACTGTTTGTCTTAGTATAGATTTCCGATAAGAAATAATTTTAAAGAAAAAAAAGTTTAATACTTTTTTAAATGAGATTTAGTATTACAAAAATCAAATAATTTCAATTTTTTAATTGATTTATATATAAAAATGAGCTTTATTGTTACACTAGTAGTTTTCTTTTGCAAGACTTCACTCAATCTAATTATTTCCTCTCCCCACCCCACGCCATGCCAGTTTTTGATCGCGTTTAGTGTGACAACTTCACCCCTCATGATCTTATTTCAAACTCCTCTACCATTTCTTACTTTCTTCCAAGTGGTTATTTAAAATTTCCTTTTAATAACCGCATGCAGTTATTTAAGAGGTAACGAGTAACGGACTTAAAAAAAATATTCTCTTAATCCTTGTTATTAAAGAAATTTATCCCTTCTCTCCTCGTTCCGTCGAGATGCGGCAGACGGTTGAAAGACGGGCTTTGCTGTCATGGAGATGTGACGTCATTTTCGCTTTCTTTTTTTTATGAAAACGAAACAGAAACTAAATCAACTGGTAGAGTGGTTTCCCACCCACCCCTCCACCAGCGTTGTTGCGCTGCACTTAATGTGGACTGCTATTTTTATATGTAACTTCAACAAATCATTCTCTGCTCGACTTATTATGATGAGATAGATAATAGAGCTTTCTTTAAGATTCCACGTAAATGTATAACCGTTATCTTACCGACATTGCAAAATCCGACGAAGGAAAAATTTGCTTTGTCAGAAATGCTCTTCCAGATATAGCTGGAAGAGCTGGAGGAAATAAATTTTAGATATAGCTGTGTGTTTTCCTTATTAGTGTTGTACCCCCCCCCCCCCGAAACAGATATTTCCCCTCCAACAACACCTGAATGAATATAAGGAACCATTCCGGGAACTTTTGAGTCTAATAGTATAAATGCACATTAAGAGTTGATTTATAAAACGTATAAGATCATGAAGGTTTGAAGAAATTAAAAACGTTAATTTAATCCCGTAAAAAAAAAGACTTAAAGATTTTAATTAACTGTACTTTTTACTTCACGAGCCCTGAAAAACAAAGACTCGTTCACATATTTATTTCTATAACGGCATACTTTTTTAAGTAAAATCCAATTTTAAGGGGAAAAACAATAATAAATCTTTTAAAATAAATAGCATTTTAACGTAAACACAAGATGATCCATTCGGATTACTTTTTGTGAAGCTAACTTCTCCAACTCTAATTATCAACAATAAATCTTCTATTTCCTATTTTTATTTACGTTACTGAGCTTCATTGGATATTGAAAGAGATCCTTTATTGGATGAGAAAGAATTTCTCTTAAAGTGAGGTGCATCATTGTAGGAATAGATTCTTCTTTACCTAAATGGATAGTATTCGAAAAGTGTGGAAACCTGGAATTGAGCTTCATTTACCTTTCGAAATTTCTTTTTCATTTACCAAGAAAAACATCACAGCCCTTTTATCTTAGTCTTTTTTTATCAATCGCTTGAAGTTCTGATTGTATGGAAACTTAAGTACTTCCTACTTTACTTGGCTATCCACATACAATCAATTTGCTCGTAAGTGCTCTGAAAAGCATTAGTTCCCAAAGCGCATACATGACAAAAACTTTTCCCATCTAAAAGTTTAGGTAAACCTAAATAATAGTTTAGAAATACTTTGTTTGTGAAGAAAAAAACTGAAGTAAAGAAACAAAAGGGGTTTTGTAGTCATCTACTGTTCTGAAAGATATTGCAACTGATTACATATTAACCTATCTAGTTACAAAACGAAAATCTACTAAATACAAAATCAATGAATTATTAGTCAAAAGATTACAAATTTTAAAACTAAAAATAAGTTTTAAAGGGTTGTAAGCATGATCAACAGGAAAGTGTTTTTTCTAATCCTCTTCACAAAAATGACGAAATTTCTAGATTAATAAATATACTTTAAATATTAACGATGTTTTGCCAAATAAAAAGTAAAATATTTTTTATGGTAAATTAGAACTGGGATATATTAAACCAAGGTTGAATGGGCGCAATTCATGAAGTCTCGTGATAAAAACAAACACGTGTTTTCAATTGAATTCAAAACAAGCATTTAAACTAATTGTGCTTGTTGTTCTATTTGTAAAACTCAGATAAAATTTCAAATTTCACATTTGGGTAAAGATGTTTAAATGTAAGGAAAAAAAAAATTTCTTCAAAAATATTTTTTTGAACTGAAAAAAAAATCATATTTTATATTTATACGTTTAAATAAAATGCATTTTGTATACATATGTACTTTTTAAGAGAAAGTTTCTGCAAAAAGTAAAACTTGGCAACACCGAAGCGAGTGAACTGTTTAGCTGGAAACACTAGATAGTTTAGTCCATAGTGTGCACACTATGAAGTGGGTGGTTTTAATGACTATCAGCGAGCACAAAACCATTATAATCCTCTATTCAAATATAGATATATCCTTAACATGGAAGGAAGAAAAAAAAATATTCCACGAAGTTTACAAGCAGCTCAAACTCGGTAGAAGGTTTAAAATAATCCTTTCAAATTCCCGCGTTCTAATAAGTATTTTCAATTTCTTAAGCTTAAACATGGATGCGCACGAAAACAGCATATTTTATTCATTGAAATCCTTAACGCAGTGGCTGAAACGCGGAACGTGATTTCACCGGCCTTGTTCAGATAGAACATTATTAATACACATCATAAAATTTTCATTTTAGTGTTACAAATCTTCCTTAACGCATTTTTTGTCTAGAATACATGTGTGTGCGTGCGTGTTTCTTATGTATTACATTACATATTTATATGCTTGTTTATACATATATATACATATATACAAATATATAAAAGACTCTAGCTGAGAAAAAGAAAAGCAAGAAAACTAGTACAAGGCTTACGGAAACGTCAAAAAACAAAACGCTATACATAGTCCTATCTTTCTCGAAAAGATTCCAGAACTCTTTCCTGTTAGGTGGATCGTAAACTTTCGTCGGAATATTTTTAATAATATGAGACGTTTTATATCTGATGAAATATATGATTCTGTTTTAGAGGAATTTCAGACTTATGTATATATTTCCCTTGTTTTTTATTTAAGATACGATCTTTCACAGTTTCATGATTTTCGGCTACCGGAGATTTCATATAAATATATATATAGATAAATACAAAAAAGGGTTTTAGACCCTAAAAATTAGAGGAATTTCTGGGTATTTGATTATGTAATTAAAATTATTTATTCAATACATTCCGGGACTCTATAAATTCGAGATTATAAATTAGGGGTTTTATATAATAGTAAATGACTCATTTTTTTAAATATTGGTTATTAAGATGTATAAATTAATGATGAATTTATGTAAATGCACGAACGTACACACATAAAGAAAAGTAAGTGGTAAGATAAAAAACTGTATTTTTCACAAAAATTACACAAAATGGCTTCCCCAATCCTACATCATCAGAGACCTCCAACTCCCGGTGTCATGCCAAAATATTCTATTCTGTCATTTGTGGGATAAAATGGGTACACAGAAATGAGTTTTTGAATGATTTCGATGTAACTTTTGGCTGTGCAACTTCATAAGGGGCATATGTGCGGTGGGAAGGGAGGAAAACTATATTAGTCAAAATATATCCAAGATTCTCGAAAGAAAGTGGATTTTTTATTTGCATATGTTTTTAATAGTAATATATTTTATCAATTTTTCATTAGTAACTTTTCCAATATACCTAGATACGCTGAAGGGCTTAACCCTTTATCTACCAAAGGTACTTAGAGGTACCATTCACTATAAAATTACATAAAATAACCATTTTTACGAATACTCTGACGATACTTAGCAGGAATATTCTTTTAAATCTACTCGTCCAAGATATGTGGCAGCACGGGTTCTATGATAAGTATTATAACGGGGAAGGGGAATAGTTTTATAGCAGAAATTGCTTTTTCAGATAACGGCGTTTTCAGCGGATTGCGAAGATCGTCATTTTTGTTCAGAAAAAAATAGTTAATGTCAAAAGGTAAGTGTCTTATTTCTTTGTCTGTTAATGAAGACTTTAGAAACGATTTGACTATATATTTTTAGTGAACAGTATATATAATTAATTTTACAGTTGAATATCTTTAATTAATTAATTAGCTCTAACTAATTAAATTTCCCAAAGTTGAGTATTTTTTTATATATATATCCCTTAATTTTCAATGCAGTGATTCAAAAAAAAAAGATTTTCCATGAAAAAAACTGCAATAAATCATAATGCGGTAGATAAAGGGTTAAAGCGTGATTAGATTTTCTTAATATCGTTTGAGGCTTCCTTTTTCCCAGTAAAATGTAGCAATTTGGTATAGAAATGGACTCATCAAGTTTTCAATAACCTTCTGAAGAAACATTCAGCGATGTTTTCTCTACAGCCTTCAATAATTATAAAAATTTTAACAGTACTTTTTGATATGTTCCATTTATGCTCAATGGGATTTATGTATTGAGATTGAGGAGATAAAATCATTCCCTTGAATTCTCAACGATGTTCTCCAAATCAATAAGAAATGAATTTTGTCCTGTTACATTATGCATTGGTTTGGAAAATTCTATTGTGGTAAAATTACATGAACTCTATGAATGACCTCCAAGTAGGTGAAAATTATTATTTTTTTTATAAATGTTTGGTTCCGTTTGATCAGAAGACCCAGTACATGGCATGCAAATCCTCCACCACAATTATAAAGCCACCACAAACTTGTTCAGTGTCTTCTTGAGAACTTTTGATGGCCTGGAGAGATCTGCGCCACTCTCGATCCCTTTCATCACTTCTTTCCAACTGTAAGCATAACTTGTCTGATTAAGCAATGCTTTTCCCGTTATCTAGGGTCCAACCGATGTGTTCACGAGCTTAGAATAGACGTTATTGTCAATGGGGCATTGTTAGTAGACTGTCGAGTCCATCTTCTGCTGCCATATCCCTGCAACCCCAAACATTCCTGCCCACTCCTCACTGACACATCCTTCGCAAGTCTCGCAATGATTATTGCTGCTACAGGGTGGAACGAGGGAACTACGACGAGAACGAACTTGGGAACGAACGACTTTGCTGTTATTTTTCGCCTATCACACAACATTGGAACTTTGAATTTACACAATTTTAAACACAATGTCTGTTAAATGCCCCCCTCCATTATTAATACACTGCTGCAGTCGATTTCAAAATCTTTGAGCCACACCTTTTCAAGCATATCGACCGGGATACCGACATATCGGCTCGGATGTTTTTTCGCTGATCTTCCATGGTCTTGGAGTGATCTTTTTAAACCAGGGACTTGAGATAACCCCACAGAATGAGATAAATCAGGTGAGCATGCAGGCCAGTTTACTTTGCCTTGCAGAGAGATTAGTCATTCGGGGAAGACTTCTCTCACCCATGGAAACTCTGGAGGTGTGGGTTGTGACCCCATCTTGTTGTAACCTCATGTTGTTAAGATCCCTTTCTTGAATAACAGGTGGTAGAACCCCCCTCAGTATAGAGGGCGCTGCTTGTAAAAACATGCTTTGCTTACACCAGAGATCTTCTGTACGTGACCGAGTGCAGACGCACTCCATATTCCATTAAACTTATTATTTAATCTTACACTTTTCGATGATTTACTGAATTTAAATTGAGTCTAATAATTGTGATGACATTAGCGTTGATTGATATAAAAGCATTCTACTACTCACTGACTGATTTGAACCACTGATGACTGAAACAGCAGGTAAAAAGAATTATTGGATCATTGTCACATACAGGTTTAAATTGACACACGAACTCGTTTCACATTTTCAGGTGTTCTAATGGTCTTCGGGAGTCCTTTTCTTTCTTTGGAGACATTTCCCGTTGCTCGGAAGGCATTCATCCACATTTAAACACATTTCCAATCAGGAACACGACCTCGTAAAGGAATATTGAAATGGCGAGGAAAGGCACGTTTCACTGCAATCACCAACTGACCGTTAGAGAAATACTCTTTCTTGGCAAAAGAGCGATGCTGCCTGGACCCCAACTTTTTTTAAACTAAGACAGACTGGAACTCAAATATTCCACTCCGCTGCTTCCACCTAACCCCTCCCCTCCCTAAAAACATCACTGCAACATGTTCAAAGCAGAAAGCTCCCACACCCCACCAATTTTTTTTCACAGTGTTTTGTCGCTAGTTACACTGACTATTCCACTAAGATGTCGCTCATCGGTCATTAAGTAGACGCTTTACGTCCCTGAGTTGTCCATAGTGGAAGGTAATGCGTAAAACTGTGTATTCTGGGCACATTCTTGACATTTTGGATAAAAGAATGAATATAACTTCCTAACAAATTTCCTAATTAATTCTAGCTCCAACTTACATTCCACTGTCAGTTTATTAATTCACATCGTGCAGGCTCAATCTTATCAGAAAACTTTTAACATGAATTACGAGTACAAATAAAAATCCTAACAAAGCGCAATCCATTTATATTTTTCTACGGTCACTAGTTATTTGTGTTTTGCTATCCCATGTCTTTTGGCACTTCAGTCTATATATGCTTTAATTTATCAATTACTTTTTAAGCAAAAGGTAATAACTTGTATTGAGGTCCTTTTAAATGAGCCTTAAAAATATTATCATAATTAGAAACGTTTTTTTAGGTTGGCTTAATTTTTAACTAGGTAATATGCTTGAACCTTTAAAACATTCAATACTCCTCACTTCCTTTTCATAAAGCAGTCTTATACCTTGTTTTTCTCTGTTTCTGTATTTCATTGCACGACCCAATGACTTAAAACTAATTTTTCATTAAGTTAATTAGATGAAAATTGTAAGTTCAGCGAGTTTATTACTAAAGGTAACGATATTTCCGAAACATAAACATGTTTCAATAATTGATCGTTACTTTGTGTATAAAAGCGTAATTAAGAACATAAACTTAAGATATTTAGAAAAATTTTCTACAAAATAAACGTTAAGAGACCATTTTTTAGTTAATTAGTTCTAACCTTGTTGTAAAATTAGAAGGAATTCGATAGAGATAAAAAAAATTTAAATATAAGTCAATTATAAATAAATTAAATATTGTTGTAGAAGATTTTAGTTCTGGATTTGAGGATGTATTAAAAAATACATTTAATATCTTTATACATTTTTTAATTATTTATAGAGCAATTAATTCTCCTTTTCTGTCTCTTTTTCCTTTTCGCTATGCGCATTGGGAAAAAAATATATAGGCTGCATTAAATAAGTTATAAACACTTAAAATATACTTTAAAAAGATTGATGATTTATTTTAAATGTTTTAATCAAAAAGAAAAATTACCTTGTAAATTTACATATTGTTTTCATCTCAAAGTAAAATGTATTTAACCGTAACCAAATTCAATGGTGATAATCTTATTTATATTAAAATAAATATATAGTTATATTGCAAACACACAAAATACATTCACTCGAGTTGAATTCATCAGGAAAAGTTTGAAACTGCATCACAAAAGATATAACTCAAAAGTTAATTTTAAATTTATCACTATCAGCACATAAATTAAATGATCCTTAGTTTGTAATAAAAATACCTTGAAACTAATTAATTTTTCTTTAAAGTAAAAATTGTGTTCAAAAGTATTCATTTTCAGAATTAAGTAAAAATTTGCACTAATGTGTTTAGCAACTTAAAAACCATTGTAAAGAGAGTTTTTAACAAATAAACAATTCATGAAAAATAAGTCTGTTAGAAATTAATGATAATAAAACGTAACTATTCAAACGTAACTATTTCATAACGCAACTAACTAAAAGGAGTTTTAAATGTTCATATTAAACAAGTTCATCACCAAATCCCTACTTATTATTTTTTTTCAAATAAACAATAATAATTCTGAATAACGAACCACATTCTAAGAATAGTAAAATTATTAAAAATTCTGCAAAAAAATATAAAAATATCTTAACAATAAAATATCTTCAAGCTATCTTGAATAACAAAAAATTATTTTCACTAACAATACTTGGTTCAATAGTCTTTTTAAAACAAAATCATCTGAAGAAATTCATATCGCGTTGATGGAGATGTCTCTAAATATTGGAAATGTCCTCCGCAATCTCGCGCACAGTTATTGAAGCATTTCCTACCAATCCCCAAATCAAACACTTCGGCAAAGATCAATGATACGGTAGAGTAGTAATATAGAAAGAGAGAAAAGTGTCTTTCCACTTTTCTTACTTCTGACGGATATTCACTTCAGCACCAAAAGTAATATCTTTTTTCCTAGTGGTCTCTTTTTCTATAAGAAAATGATTTCAATGCTATTTATTTTCTTACATGATTTCATTTTTCTTTCTTTATTTATAAAAAATTAAAAGAAAAAATCGTTAAAATTTTCACATTATTTGTAAACTAGATTATTTTGGGCTGTAGTAGTTGACTAGGGAAGTATAAATTTCGACATTCAATCCTATGCATGTAGTTTTCACTTTGTTTTTAAATTCAAAACCACAAATTAATTTCATAATAAATTTTGGGAAATAATGTTATATATATAGAGATGAGTTCATTACTGAATATTTAAAACACAACATCATCTAGTTAGCATCCAAACTCCATGATGTTTTAATCGTGCGTATACTATAATGAGGTATCAGTTGCGCAAATCTCTCCAAGTTGGCGTTATTGGCGACAACATACAATATACACTTAAAAATATTAATAAATATTAGCTCTCGTTGGTTTTTAATCCAATACTGATGTATTATGAAAAAGATGTTACTATAATAAAGAAAAGGTCAAACCTTGTTTTGAAAATGTGGTGGTAAAAGGTTACTAGTGTGAATATTCCGTTTGGCGTCGGTTGTATCATTGTTGGCGACTTTGTCACCCGCTCCGGCTAAACGGAAAAGTAGCCTTAATTTTTATAATTATAATCCTAAGCAAACAGAATTCTTAACAATTACAAGGATACGAAAGAGGCTAAAATCTTTCTAAAAAATTATTCTTTTTCATTATATGTGCCATTTTTTTCTCTTAAAATTAGTTTAATTTTAAAATTTCACAAGGTTCTACTGAAAAGCATTTGCTATGAGGTACCCAGGATAGGTTCCTGTTATAATTCGTATTGTATTAAAGTAAAAATTATATAAAAATTAAACAAAGTTTTATCAATTCATTGGCACATTGTAGTAACTTATACGTAATCAGGGATTCGAAAAATGATTGAAATATAATCAAAGTATTAAGAATTTTATGATTGTTGGGGTGTCCCTTGTTTACCTAGGGAGCTGTTTCATAATGATTGGTTTGCTTTTTGACATATTTTTAGTTTAAAAGATTTTTCGACTTAGAACTTTTGTATAAAATAGTGAATTTTGCAAAAATTATTTGTTGAGATTGGCAACATATATATAGTAACTTCACATAATACACTTAATCATGATGGGAAATTATGTGGAACCAGAAAAAGAAAACTTTTATTATATTGCTGTCACTCTTTTACTATTTGCTGATTCCTTGCCATAAGGTGAAGTTTTTCAGATTTATATTGTAATATAATATTATATACACTGTGTGATCCTTTGTATATACACATATGTGTGCTCACACACATATACATAAACACAAAGAGGTTAAAGTATTTATTAACGCCACACTATAAAACACAACATGAGGACTACTGGCGGCGGACCTCATAATTTTGAACTATGGTCAAGTGTTACCCTCACCGAACTTCCAGATCACGCTAAAGGAGGAACTTTGAGCCTTGATAGATTTTAGCAGGTTAGAACTCGGTACCTTCTGATTCGTAAGCACGTAACATACCACTGGATCAAAATGACCCCACAGACCGGAGGCTGTTACTGGCTTATATAGAAACCGCTACACATTAAAGCAGTTGAAAAAAGTGGTTGGAAATGAGTTTACGTTGAGTAAGAATTATACTTACGCTACTTTTTTCTTTTTCTTATTTCTTGACATAAAATAAAATATAAATAATTCAAATTTAGATTATGGCAGCTAAATTTTTGCTATAACTTCCTTCTTATTCCCTCTCAGTTATATTTAGATTTCTTCCGTTTCTTTTACTTTGAAGATTACTTTTGTTATGTTGAACAAACTTAATCTTAAAAATTTAATTTGAATAAGAAATAAAAATTATTTACTAATAGTCTATGAGTGTTTATTCGATTCCTGGATATTTGCATTGCAACCAAAAAATGTGCCCACACTTAACTAGAAAATAAATATTTTTCCAATACTGTTTTATCTGATTATATATAAATTAATGTTGGTTTCTATCAAAGGTACTCTACCTCTAAGCCAAATTTTCGGCAATAATCATTAAAAACTCTTAACATTTATATATTTCCATACATATATGTATATATATTGAGTATCGTCTCCTCATCTTGATATCAAATAGCTTTTAAAGAAAAATATTGGATTTACAGATCTTTTTTCTTCTAATACTTCGATAATTACTTGTAATGCATGCATAACTACTTCTAATAGAGTAAGCAAATGACGCGTAAACTATTATTTTTTTTCTTTCAAACTTTAATGAGACTATAAAGCGAAGAAGAAAAATTCATATTATTCAGAACTTTGATGTAATGTTTCGTGAAAAAAAAATGAGTTAAACATACCTAAAGAAAATCTATAGGAACATTTTTTTAACACTTTTATAAATATTCCCTTTTTTATGAAATAGAAATTTGTGCTAAATGAAGCATGTCTGAAAACGAAATGAAGGAATCTTTTTTAAAACTTAAATTGCTTGTCTAAGCAATGAAGCATGAAAGTAAATTATCAATTATATATAATTATATTCGGTAATTATTATGAATCGAAATTACCATCAAAGAGATAATAATAAATTACTCGTGTTTGAATTAAAATCCAACACGTTAAAAATACTGATTGCTGTAGGCTTGATTTGAAAAAATATTAATTTTTTTATGTAATTTAAATGTTAGTAAAATATTTCGAAAAGCCTTTTGTGATAAAAGCAGTTCCTATTATATTCTTTACATTTAATTTAAGAATTTGTACAACTTTATAATGAATAAAAAGGGACTTAGAAATAAAATATATCTAAAAAATCATGGATTATACGTATAAGAAATGTTTTTCTAAATTGGAAAACTGTATTTGCTGAATCATCTTCTAATAAATCATACTACATTTTCAATATTACCTTATATATATTTAATTTTATTTTTCGCTATTTTACTTCAGTTGAAATAAACTTAATTTTCTTTATAATGTGTAGTCATTACATTATTATAATCTAAAATATAATCAAATATTTAAATAGGAATACCTTTGTAAATGCACCTTCTTTCACTGCTGACCTTGCTATCGTACTGTGTGTATTAATAATCTGAACTATGTATAATAGTATCCAAAATTTATTCCACGGACGCTTTTTAGTCTTATAATCACTAAAGGGGGTCCGGCACGTCCACAGGAGCCCAAGTTAAATTGCGTAAGTTCATGTATCTTTTTCTCAGGAACTACATACTTCTCATAAATAAAAATTTTACAGTAAGCTATGTGTACTGTCAATAAAACTTTAACGGAGTGTTTTGTTTGTTTGTTAAAAAGTAAGTTAATTATGATTTTTTTAAAAAATTCTCCATTTTTTTTCTTCCCCTTAAAGTTTAGTTTAAAAAGGCCATATCTAAAAGAGTTTGCAAGATATATTTAATTCCCTCAATTAAAATGTTTAAACATGTCAAAAGTCTGCTCACTGAAAATTTTAGGATTATGTAATAAGTAGTTTTTGAGAAAAAAATACATAAATTGAAAAATATTAGATTTTGAGAAAACAGATTTTAAAGTAAAAATTTGTAATTTTCTGAGCTTTTACTTTTTTAGTACTTTACTAAAGCATATGAAGCATTATTTTTATTCTCTGCTCATACAAGAGACATTTCTATTTTTTTTTCCTTATTTTTAACAATTTTGCTTTTTCTGGGTTCTTAAGATGCTTTCGTTGGGCTGCACGAATCCTAAATGTATCTAGTTTTTGCAGCATGGCGCTCAGTTATAACTTGGTTCAATATCACTATGTTTTAAGATCGTTAATTTTGCTACATGACTCATATTGAACTGGGCAATAGCCATATTTACCCCTAATTTCAAAGCTTTTATAATTCCACAAATGTTGATCTTGGAATCACTGACCATATGGTGTTATTAACTGACTCATTTGGATTCTGTGTAATGCTCTGTGGGTTCCACCTACACATATTCTTAACATACGATCACCTGGAGTTCTAAAAATTGACTTTATTTGATTCATTATGGTGTATGTGTGTATAATCATAGTGCCTTTCGTTACATTCAGCTTCTGTCTTTTGAAACTTGTTTTTGTTGTTACTGATGCCACCTGATCGGCAAAGGCCAGATCGAGGCCCACGAAATTCATCATGGCAAAGGGCTAAGTGACTCCTGTCGCTATCCCTAGCTTTGAGCACCATACAGGTGACAGAAAGTTTTGGCTCGTTCCCACCCCAATTTTGAGGGAGGACACCTGGGGGTGGTCAGAGGCCTACCACCTCTCTACCAACTAAACGAGAGGACTTACAGCTCGACGGCTATTTAGAGTACCCCCTTGCTGCAAAGGCAAACATCCATGTCTTCTCCGGGATTCGAACTCAGTCCCTACGGCACCGCAGTAAGCGTCTCTAACTACTATACTGGTTGGGCGACCTTCTGAAACTTGCACCAGGCATTTATATTCGCAGCATACAGTCCATGTTGAGGACTATAGTTTTTGAAAACAGAAGATAGAAATAAACAGTCTAAACAGAAGTTTTCTTGCTGTGTAGATCATTCATATTATTTCTTATAGACATACTATAATATCTTTTTTTTTTTATATTAAAATGTCGGTGAGTCGTTTACGACCTCTTAGGCCTTTTCCATCACTTAACTTTTTTTTCTCTGCTTCGTTTTTAAGAACCAAAAGACGTGTACACATACACTTTTGAATAAGTCCAATACACTAACTTTTTCACTTGATCATCATATGTATTCTCGCTCATCAGAAACTTATGCAAGGGGATACACAGCTACTTCTAGTAGAGCTCATTTGATGCGCATAAAGGAGTAGCTTCATTAAAAAAATTACTTCTAATTATCGTATTTCCTCATATCATATATCATTTTAAACAGAAATATTTAAACTTTTAAAAAATCTAAAAAAGTGAAAATCGATAATTTTTTGAAAATTCATGTGCCGGACCCCTGAAATGATCAAAAAGATCTAAAAAATATACAAAAATTAACTACAAATTAAATTCAACCTGTGCCGATTATTCATTACGCGATTCTTTTCACCGAATGAAAAAAAAATATATTTAGAATAATTACAGATATTGCAAAAATAAGCAACATAACTTAAACAACAAACGATTATATATCAGCGAATAAATAAAGTAATCAGATAAATTAAAATTGCAGGAATTACATCGATTTAACGCAGACGATAATAATATGAAATAGAATATTAAATCTAAGCAACATTTGTAACTACTTTATAATTGAAATAGTAATTTGAAATTAAGTTGAAACAAAGAAGATAAACATAAATGGGGCTGAATATTTTACAATACAAGACATGTTAATTCACTATTGTATGGTATGGAAAAAGTCTGCACCCAAATGATTCTACTAAAGTAATATTTCTCAAAACACCTATGGTAAAAAGCACTTTTTCATTGCTCACATTTTAGAAAAATATCTACGTATATACCGGAGTGCTGTTGAGTATATTGGATGTGCATGGAACGAAAAAAGTGAGTAAATATAATCCAAAACAAATTTGGAAATATATTTTGTCTAACTGCGTTGACGATTTTTACGGTGATTCTGAAATGGATTCAGTCACAGCAGAAGTGAAAATGTACTTGAATTTAGGCTTTGACTCACTAAATGTTTACAAAATCGTGGAATGTATTCAAACTCACACTCAGCTCTTTGGTGAAGATCTTTTCTTCCATGCCTTCCGGATCTCAAAAACTTTGGAGTTGCATTTCAATGACATGATTCTCTTTCAATGCAATTCATGCTTCACCCCATCTTAATTCTGTGTCGGCTGTTTCCTTTATCCTGTAAAAGTACTCAATATACGTTTCCTCTGTGACGTTTCTAGAATTATCACTAGATAAAGATGGATCTCAGCTGGGTTGACTTGAGTTCCAAAATCTTTCACTAGGATTTCTCTCAATTCGCTGTAGATTCTTGGGATGGGCAGGGATTTGATGATACTTTGGACAGTTCCATTGACTAACTTCGTTAAGATGACTTTTTGCTTCTCTGTTATTTACCTGACTTCAGAAATGTTTTCAAATTGGTTTAAATATTCTTCAACTGGAGCTTCTGTATTGTATTTATTTTAATAAAAGTTTGAATATCTTCGAATCGTATATCCCTTTTTATTATTGAAATATTTTTCGAGGTTGGTTCTTCTACGCAGGTGTCGTTCATTGTTATGATATCAATGACATAGAAAGGTTCTGCAGGTTGTCTGTCGTTTTTTAAATAAGAAAAATAGCTTTTCTTTCGTGTATTGCTTTATTTGTGTTTTGTGCTTCTATGCGCCGCTCAATCAAATTTCACTTTAATTTCGCCCACACAATCATATACAAAATTGCTTGAAAATTGGCTCAGGTTCACTCAAACAAAGTTTGCCTCCGTGACTTTAGAATCAGTTTAGATGCAAACCTAGAATGACCAACTTGTAGAAAAAGGAAAAAACAGTTCTTTGTCATCCATATGTGATAAAAAGAAATGTACTACTCAGTAAGCTACTACATATTATGTTTTTATTGGTGGCAATAACTTTTATATATGTAGCTTTTTAATAATTTTAATAACAAACGCAGATTAAGCAGCTATGTAAACAATTGTATTATTCTATTTTCGAACATAAAGTCTATCCAACTAAGTGATTAATTAAAGTTCTGCGAGAAGAAAGTAACAATCCTCTAATCTTTTTGTGAAGGTTGTCACAAAAATTTCCTTTAACGAACCCCGAGGCTGCTTTTCTACGACATTTGTTATGAGAACTTTATCTTGTGAAGAAGCCGGAATGTATGAAAATGGGCTTTAACATTTAAGTAGAAGGATAGCAAATAGAAAAGAGGAGAGACAAAATAAAGATGGAAGAATTGGAACGAATCATAAAAGCGTTACTGAAATCAGAGCAACTTTGCAAGAAAAATTCAGCGCATTTCTGCTTGAATTGAATCCCGTTATTAGAAATCTATACTGTTCAGCCATTTCATAAATGTAATTATCATCTTTTTTTGAGTGAATAGGATTATGATAAATCGCTCAACATACGAGGAATAACCAGAAAAAAAGGTTAAAGTAGAATAAAGAAATATTTATTAACAATAGACAGAAAATACAAAAAGGAATTAAGAGGCATCCGTGTCTATCACATTTTGAGATAATCACCAAGTCTGCTTAGGATTTTATCAGAACGCAGAACCAAGTTGTTTAATCCGTCTTGGTAGAAATCAGGTCCCTGCCCATTGAGCCAGGTCTCGGCGGATGATTTCGCAGCACCATCTTGGAATATCGCAGCACATCAGAAACGATATGCTGCATGCTATCATAGCTCAGTCCCAGCTCTTACGAGATTTCAAGCAGAGTTACCTGTCTAGCATTTTGAACCATTTCTCCAATTCATGCCTTGGTGATTTCTGTCATTGAAGAACTTGTGCGGCCGCTTCCTGTTATATTGTGACTTTCGACATGTCTGCCTGATTGAAAAGAGTAGCACAATTTCGTTACATGTTATCTGCTCATTGCAGATGCAAACACATTCTTTGCCCATAAAAATCGAATCATGGCTCGCACTTCCAAACAAGACCGATTTCCTAAGAGTCTTGCCATTTCAATCGTGCTGAACCGTCTGGGAACTTTCACTACCTACCCGCAAACGAGTTGTATGACAAGTAGAACCATTTATCTCCACTCAGGGGAAACAAACTTTCTCCACAATATGTAGTTTTCAAATGCTGAAGCTTGTAAGCTTTTTTTGTGATCATCCCTCTTATTTTAGTTTTACAATGATTAGTCAAAGGTTGCATATATGAAATAGTTAAGGTAAAAATCAGATCGTTATTCAATAAATATGTCTCTTGCTACCAGCAAAGTATATTCGTCAAAATTTTTTATGAAACAAGGTATTCAATAATATGATTAAAAGATAAACATCATGTGAAAAAAACAAAGGTCGAATTGTTTATTTTTTAAAAACAATTGCAGTTGTTTGCTGTTTCGAGAATCTCAAGCTTCTTGCATGTTTTTCACCTCTGCTTCGCTCCATCTACGATATGGTATGCAGTCAAATACGGACCTAGCATTGCTTTTTATTTAACTTTCATTAATTAAGCAACCACGTGTTTCTATTAATCTTATAAATATTAGTTGTAATGCTTAATTTACCAATTCATTGTAAACATTTCATGACTTGTAGTATATGTTATGCATGCACTATTTGATATTGAAAATACAACACGAAGAAAGAGTGGCCAAAAAAATTATGCAATTTTAAAGGTCTCACCAAATAATGCTAATGATGTGAAATAGTATCATTAGCTATTTGTCATAGCTAATGATGCTATGACAGTAGATGACAGTAAGATTGACGCGTGTAATCCTACTGTCATCCACATATGCATACCTCATCGACGGAAAAAATTTGAGCTCCTGCGGATTTAATAAACATGTTAATGCAGTGCTTCTCAAAGTTTCACTATTCGCTACCCAATATTTAATCATAATTTTCATCGTGCCCCCCCCCATACAATAACAATACATGGAATTCAATAATCTCTGGAAGTATATATACGTCTTTCCGAAATAGGATCTTTTTTGTGTACTGCTAACCATAAAATTATTCCGAAGGCTTTGGAATGTAATAAAAGGACCTTAACTATGTTTACGAAGGATATACTTATTTCAGATTGTTTGCTTCTTTATTCCATCCCCCCTAAATACATCACATACGCACGCCTACGGGGAAACCGGTTGGCACTGAAAAGCGAATCGCGTAAATTTTAATCAGCAGTTAAGGGATTAATTATAAACCATACAAATTATCAAGATAAGTGCTAATTTTTTATATAATTTTTTATATGACAATCCCATGGGGTCACTAGTAATTATTAAACTTGTTCTTAATTTTGTATTGGTAACTTAATCATCAAATCCATTGTAACGTCGTCAGTCATTCGTACACAAAAAAAATTTGTTACAGCCTCATTTTAAAAAATTTAATTAGAATTTAATAGCTTCAAAAAATATTCATTAAATAGGCCAAGGCCGGGCGGACAGTCTTTATCACTCGAGGTCAGTCCCTAGCTTTTCCGGGCTCCAGTTTACTCCATGGCTCTATCTCTCCAAGTTTCTCTCTCCGTCCAAGTCGCTTCAGGTTTTCTCTTCTCGTCCCTCCGTCTCTCTTCTTCTCAAAATTCACCCCTTTTAAACACCAGGGGCGGGTCCACCACACGCCCATCGTTCTCCTCATTGGCAGGTCAAAAAAGAAAAGGGTCTGCCCTCGTCTTCCTCATTGGCAGGTCAAAGAAAAGGTCTGCCCTCGTTCCCGGGCCACCTTCGTCTCTCATTTACGTGGCAAACACAAACACATTCCCCGTCCGTCTGGAATCCAAGGGCGCCATAACTCACATCCATTCATCTCACACCGGGGCCTCACAGCCCCACTCTCAATGCATCGACTTCTATTCAAAACTTTCATAAAGGAATGCCTATTGACACCGGCATTCCTTAGCCATTGTAGATTCCAGACCAGATGTCTGCGCTTGTCCGAGGCCAGTCAACAAACAATGACCCCATGGCCACCTGCACCTGTCATCCAACATCTGTTTGGGGATGTATGGAAGGGTGATTTCAGATGAATTGACGGGTGGGGTTCACATCAA
This sequence comes from Trichonephila inaurata madagascariensis, assembly GCA_019973955.1. NCBI lineage: Eukaryota > Metazoa > Arthropoda > Arachnida > Araneae > Nephilidae > Trichonephila > Trichonephila inaurata. The sequence goes on from BMAV01025396.1 coordinate 28,880, forward strand.
TTGAAGACGTCACACCATTGTGTAGCACTGATACATTTATAAGCGTAATATATTTGTGTAAATGTGTATTTTTTTTAATTGTGCCAGAATGTATTTTGTTTGTTTACTTTTCAGTTAATTAATAATCTTTTTAAATCTTCTGTTTTCGACATTTCAATATAGTCAAGCCTTCCCCCCCCCCTCGTAGAGTTATCCCGCCCCTCAAGCGGGGCACGCCCTACAGTTTGAGAAACGTTGTGTTAATGTATATTCAATCTATAACTGAGATCTTGTCTTACGACATAAAACAAAATAAACAGGTGTATAAAATTTTCGTATACAGAAGTTAATATTGTAAGGAAACATAATGCTTCTCAAACTCTACACATTACAAATTTTACTTTTTCCCCGTATTTCTGGAAACAAAAAAAAAACTAGCTATGATAAAAAAAAAACAATTTCCTTCAGCTTGTCACTCTAACAATTATAAGAAAAATATACGCTTTTTACTTTGAAAATAAAAGAAAGATCAGTTTTTTTAAAGTAAAGAAGGACGTTCTGACGATAGGGAATTATATTCGGATTTTGACTCAAGGTTGTCAAAGTAGTGACTCATTCAATTTATCAAGATTGGCGACGCGTCACACATTGCCCAAGTCTTGAATATGATAGAGGGATTTCCTCTGGAGGAAGCGTGCATTTATTATTCTATCTTGGGTATTTGGAGAGGGAATACGGAAGAAGGAATAAAGCCCTTCTACGTGTTCTGTATTCACCACGTCAAAGCTGGGGAGACTAAATCGGATTTGCCATTCTTTTCAAACCTTGTGAAGATTTGATGGGATCTATTCCACTGCTGCTGTATATTAAGCATACATAGATTTTAAATTCAGTCAGGAAATACAGTGATTAAGCATCCCCAGCATTCTCATGAAATTCGCACCTAAGGGAGACAGAACTGCAGATAAAAGGCCCTGTTTAGCGTGGTTTCAAATATTTTAACGTGTGAATTCAAATACTAATTTTTAATTTTAATCATCGCATTCTAGTTATATTTACATTTTAATTCGTATTGAGTCTTAAAAATAATTTAGAAAACTAATTTATCTCTTAAAGTGTTAAACTTAAAATATTGTTGATAAAGCATGCATATACAAAGGGTTAGTGAAAAAAATTTCTATACAAACATTTAATATTGGATTCCTCAATTGCAATTTAATTATTAATTAAATGATTGTATAGCCTGTAATCTCTTATTAAATGTGAAATATATTTGTCACCGGCAAAATTTTATGACCCGAAAAACCAATTTAAATAATGATTTGATTTTTAATTATACTCGTATGTATAAGCTTTCATTCAAGCTTTCAAATAGATTGCATAAGCATATACTCTCTCGTAATATTTATTTATTTATTAGAAATGCAAACTATAGAAAAAGATCCAGTTACAGAGTGCATGACAGAAAAATAAGCAGCAAGGACCACAAAAAAAAATTGAAGAGATATAAACAGTAAAAAAAGCACATATTAAGGAAAAAAACACTATAAACACAATACACAAAAAACGCCCATAAAACATTTAGAATAAAAATTAATGCATATTAAAAGTTCAAAAACCGCAACACTTAATATTTAAAATTAATTTAAATTCTTTTAAATGTTTTTATTGGAATTTATATATATTAAGCAAGTAGAACAAGATAAGAATAAAATGAAAAATTTATAATGAATAAGAATTTATTTAAAATTTACATGCAGTTACACCTTTCCGTGTTTTGAAGGAGAGATTAAATACAAAACATCAAATGTGAATTACTTTAATGGCTTAAAAGACATCATAATTACTACACAACATCCACGGATATTGAATTGAATAACGGTAGATTTTAAATCCATTAATGTCTGTATTAAAATAAAGCCTGTCTTTTTTCGCACGATATTTTAGGTCAGGGATAGCGAACCAGTGGCACGCGTGCCATCAATGGCACGTGACAAAATGTTTTGGGCACGCGAGTGATCAAAATGGTTTGCCTTTTAGTTCAAAATAACAAAGTTCACAATGAAGTATTACGAACAAACACGAATGATCGGTCACAGAGCGGCGGGGGGAGTACGCTCGTTTTTTATTAACTTGTCTTAGTTACATAATTCAAAATTTGTCTAAGCATAACATAGTCAATGTCAATGACACAACTGTATTTTAAAGTTTGTGTTATATTTGCAACTTTTAACTGTTATTCAACATGACTAATTGAGAACAAAAAGCACAAAATAATACGTGTAATAGAGAATTTCAAACTTGGTGAATCTAGAAATATGGCATTATTAGTAAAGGGGCAACAAAGCGGTGCGTGGCGTGTTTTATCTTTTGGAACAGTAGTATGCAGAGCATCGTCTGTAAAACCGCATTTTGATACAAATCACAAATCCTCAAAAAAGTAAAACACAGCAAAAATAAATAATTTCTTAGAAACCATTTAGCAAAGGACTCCAATGCAGCATGCATTCTACTAAAATTAACATCCTACAATCCTAATATAAGTTGTCATCCAATCTGCAGCAACAGAAGTCACACTAATGTTACTTTAATTTGAATTAAAAGTAAAACTAAAACATTTACAACCATACAGGGCACAAAAAGTATTTTTTCGAAGTAAATAGTTTTGAGTTTTTAGTATTTAGTGTGTGTGTGTTTATATTTTCCCAATAATGACAAATCAAAATTATTTGATGTCACGTCTATACCTCCTCAAACATTTCTTAAGAAAAAATGGCACGTTGATCCATAAGGGTTCACCACCCCTGTACTAGGTGGTGTTATACTTTTGCGTTCAGAGGTATACGGTGATTTTTAGTAAATGCACTGGGAATGGATGTGTTTAAATACGTTTTAGATAATATCTGAAAATATCTTACCATTATTTTATTAGAATAATGAAGCCTTTAAAGTAGCTAAAACATCAGGCATAAGTGATACAGAATCCCCCTAATAGACCATGTAACTTTTAGTGTCTTCTTAATATGGGTAAAAAATGCCGCAATATCCCTTAACACAGGATGTCTGCTTCAAAGAAGAAATGGTTGTCTGACAGAAAAAAGCCGTAACGTATTTTCTCTAGGAAATCAATTCCAGCGAAATATATATATTCACCATTGGCAAAATGAATGCTGTATTCCTTATAGTTTAATTACTAAGCTAAAAGAATAATATTTGAGACCTATTGTACTGTTAATGGTAAAACTGTTCAGTTAATGGAATAATTGTTTATTATGTAATATGTTACATGTAATATTTATTTTAGATCCATATTTTACTACAACAGAGGGGAGAAATTTTAAGAAAAAAACGCCGATAATTATTTCAGTTGGTGGTAACTCTGAAAATAATATGATTTTTTCAAAAACTCTAATTCAGACTCTAAGAAGTCTTTACTTTATATAAGAAAAATATTATTATTATAGAAGCATTTTTTATAACAGGAGAACGATTGGAAAAAAGGTTAATCTAAGTTAATTTTTTGCCAAAATATTGTATTTAAACAATTTTTTTGTCATAATGTGTCCTTAAAACAATTTTAAACATGTATTTTAATCTAAGTTACACTAAATATCATGAAAATTATCCGTTATTGCGCTTTTTTAAAATCACTGTTCTGAATGTAGTATGATACCTTAAGGTATTCCTTAAGGCCAAATTCCTCATTTTACGTTAGAAATTTTAATACTGTGTGACTTTTTGCTGCACTAATATATTGCTACGCATAATATAAACATCACTTCCAATGGTAAAACTGTAATAAAATTCAAAAAATTTTCACTAGATTTTAAGATTTTGACACTGATATTTAAAATAATTATTCGATTTTTTTTAATTCCTGCTTAATATATTTAAGCAGAATACTGCATTGATTCAACGTTATTAAAAATAATAATTTTAAAAAATTATTTTTATGTTTCATTTCGTAACTATCCAAATCGCACCACGATCATGCGATGATTTTTACGCGTAACCATACTTACCTGACGAAGCTAGTTCAGAATTTTTAAATTATATATAATTGTGATAAATCCACATCACTTTTTATAAGTTATTTTCATGAGCTCCCAGCCAAATACATCTCAACCAATCTTCTCGTATATCAAAACTTCTACTTTAACTCTGCCATTAACAGAAGCTCGGAAATTTTCTATTTTTCTACACGTGTGCGCTCACTTCGATTAGACTCTGTTGACGTCTGCTACATATGTGTGCGCTCTTTGAGTATGGCGTGGAGTACGAGAAGATTAGTTGAACTTATTAAAATATAATATACTAAACCCACAATCAGCGTTGCCTTTATTGTTAACCAGATCTCCCACCAAAATGCCAATTAGGTGAGACTTTCCAAATCGTGATATGTGTGTATGTGTGGGACGATTTGAAGGATACACGAAGGCTTTTCTGGAAAAGGTTTTTTAATTTCATTATTATTCGTTGACTAAGACAGCCTTCAACATCTTTACTGCGATTCACACCAACCTCAATTGTGCCGATTTTTAATTGGATTGTATACCTATTTAAATAACTGCTAAATCATAATTTTTTTTTAAATTTTGGTTTAGGTTTCAAAAGCAGAATAAATTGTGACAGCTGAAGGTTGAACGATCTTCCCGAGAAAATATTAGCTGTTAAATTTTACATACGAATATGTACGCACACAATATTTAACAGTTTGGTAATTAACAGCTATGTAAACTATGTTAAAAATGCTACCTATGTAAAAATAGTTTGTTTGACTAACTAAAAGACTTTTAGAATTAGTATTCTGAAGACGTACTGTGTGATAAAATGAACCTTTCTTGATTTATTTGGCTTTGGTGTGTGTGTGTGCGTGTGCGTGTGTGTGTGCGTGTGCGTTCGTGTGCGAAGGAGAGGGTGAGTGGAGGACTGAGAGAGAGAGAAAAAT